>CAUYTI010010385.1:0-56420 GCA_963575145.1 Galago senegalensis | reverse complement strand
GGCCACCGGCGGGGTTGTGCTAAGCTCTAGCAAGTACTTCTGTGGCTGCCCGGAGCAGGGGAACTCTGCTCTGGCGATCTACCGCCCGCCGGAAGCTTGGGGCTCTAGCAATCAGTTCTGGACCTGCCCAGAGCACTGGGGCAGGGTACTTCTCTGTCGCCCGTGGGGTACACGGCTCTAGCAAGCAGTTCTCGGTCCTCCCGGAGTGGGGGACTCGTCTGCCGCCACTGGCAGGGGTGCGCTAAGCTAGCAAGTACTTCTGTGGCTGCCCGCCACCCACAGGAGGGGGGCGGCTCTAGTAAGCAGTTCTGGGGCCCGATTTGTACCTGTATTTTATGTTCTTAAGTGATCTTCCTTGGATTTATAGCTTGCTGAACTTCTTTCTGGGCTTAGCTCCCCGTCTTTGGCTTCATAGATTCTGATTCCAACCAGTTTTTCTTCCTTTGCTAAGGAGCCTCTGACCAGGGTTGCTACCAGTCGGCCATCTTCCCAGAATCCCCCGAGATCAATTGTTTTTAAACAAAGCAGAAGAGAGGACCTAAGAGCTTAAATGACTCAAGTTGGTCAAAGATGAAGAAAAAATAAAATGATGAATGAAAAATCATTCACACAAATATGGTGCTATGTGAAGCAAAGCAATATATAAGAAGAAAAAGTAAAAATCATGAAAAACTTATTTGAGAGAATTATTACAGAGAACTTCCCTGGTGTCATTGTGGAGGATGGGTCTGAGAATATCCTGGAGAGCTGGTTTACTTATGGCAAATTTCTTTACCATGTGAATGTCATTAAAGTATTTAATTTCCTCATCATAAATGAAACTCAGTTTCACTGGATATGGGATTCTGGGTTGAAAGTTATTTCGTTTTAGGAGATTAAAAGTCGATGACCATTCTCTTCTAGCTTGAAAGGTTTCATCAGAGAGATCTGAAGTCATTCTAAAATTCTTCCTCTTGTAGGTTATGGTTTTCTTATGTCTGGCTGCTTGCAGAATTTTCTTCTTCATTTTTACTTTGGAGAGGTTAATTATAATGTGCCTCGGAGATGTCTTATTCAGGTTGAGTTATGCTGAGTTTCTGAAACTGTCTGCTATCTGAATTTCAGAATCTCTTGGCATGTCTGGAAAGTTCTCTTTCATTATCCCATGAAGAAGAGCCTCTATGCCTTTTGAAGCCACCTTGTCACCTTCAGGAATTCCTATAGGCGAATATTAGTTTTCTTTGAATTATCCCAGAGCTCTCTGAGAGAATGATCTGGTTTTGCTCGCCACTTAACTTCCTCTTTGAGCATTTGGGAGTGTTCAAAAGTTTTGTCTTCAATGTCAGAAATCCTTTCTTCTGCCTTCCCCATTCTGTTACTGAGGGATTCTACTGTAACTGTTTCTCATATCTTGGAGGGCTGCAAATCTTTTCTCAATGTGTCAAAATCTTTGGTGATTTTGTCTTTGAATTCATTGAATTCTTGAGATAACTTTTGAATTATTCCTAGTATTTCTAATTCCAACTTTACTTCCATTCTGTAAATCTTATTTGCCATCCAAATTCTAAACTCGATTTCTGACATCTCAGCCATTTGTTTATGAATGGGATCTTTTGGTTTGTCTGCCTGTCATTCCCTGAGGGAGTTAATCTACTCTGATTATTCTAGTTGCCAGAGTATTTCTGCTGACTCCACCCCATGATTATTTTTCACAGTTTGGCTAGATGAGCAGGTAAGGTGAAATTGGATTGGAGGCTCCTGGAGTTGTGATTAACCAGTCCTTTGCCCAAGAGCTGGGACTGGTGACTGAGATTTTCCCCTAAAGCTTTGTAAAGGACCCATACAGTACTACAGCCTGAGACCTGCTTGGTGTGTTGGGGCTAGGGGGCTCCGTCTTGCATTCTGCTTGTCTCTGTCCAATCATAGTGAATCAATAATTCTGGGTTGAAGTCTCAGCTGTGGAGAAATACAATCAATAAGACACCCTTTCCCCCATGGGCAACAACTGGAAAAGGAAAATCAAACCTTCCCACAACACAACCAGGGTACCACCTTGGATGGTCCTCGGGTGATTGACCCAGGTGAAGAGTTCCAAATCAATTGTCCCAGTCAGCACCAAGTCTCAAGTGGGAGAATTCAAAAGATCTCCAGCAACTAGATAGCAGGGGTCTGCTAGCAGGTCAAGTGTGGCTTGCTCCAGTGCTCTGTGGAGTCAGAAGGGCCTATCTATCAAAGAGTTAGTCTGCGGAGGTTGACGCCTCCTTCCCCACCTTGCACCTCTGTCACACCCAATCACTGGTAACCCTGCAGGGCTGTGGCTGAGCTCTCTCCAATGAGCAGATGCTCAAGGCGTTGGCACCTGCCTGGATCACAGGGAGATCTATGTCTCCTGAGCCAGACCTGCACTCTGCCACCAGCCAGCAGGGGGAACTGAAGCCTGATGACCTTGGGCACTTAATGAAAGCTAGGGAGTGTCACTCAGTTCCAGCCCTGCCCCAGATTGATGTTGTTGCCACTTATATTTTTATGGAATTTGCATTTCTGTCCTGGCTGTATTCCACTGAGGGCCAGGTGCTATTTGAGTTCACAGAAACTGCAACTCAGCCTTGCCCTATGCTGCTGCTGCTGTGCCAGTTCTCATGGAGCTGCCATCTTTGTCTCTACTGTACTCTGTGTGGGGGTGGATGTAGTTAGAGCTCACAAAGGGAGTCCCTCCTTGGGCTGATGTCGCTGCCACAACTGCTTTTGTCCCAGCTATGCTTCACTGGGGGCTGGATGCATCTTGGGCTCACAAAAGCAGCAATTCTGACTCAGCTCTGCCCTGGGAGTATGCTGCTTCTGTGGGCACATTTTCTAGTCTCAATCCCTGCCACATCTGCCTTGGCAGGTACTGCCTCAAGCATACTCTTTGCTCACGGGGTCTGCCTTTCCATGGCTGCCATGGGAGTAAAAGCCTGGCTCCCTCTGGTTGCTAGGAGAGACAGGAAGTGTTTCTCCAAAATACCACCAGGGGTGTGAACCTATTGTTGTGGCCACTGCCACCACTGTGCTGTGCTGTGGGCACCATTTCTCCCTCTCCCATATGGCTCCCTTGCACCACAGTCTCGGCTTTGCACCTGTGCCGCTGATTCAGGACAGATTTGTAGCAGCCCATGTCTTGTCCATACCTCTCGAGAAAGTGCCCAAGAGTCTAGACTCTGCATGGGATAGGCTTCCAGACCTCAGGATGGGAGTGGAGGGGAGTGCTGGCAGTTCAGAATTGCAGGTAGAGTATATGTTCAGTTTTATGCCTGGAGGGAGAGTGCCATGGCACACTAGTGGGTCCTCTCTGGGGAAGGAGATATATATGGTTTTTAGTGGCTCTCTCCCATAGAATAGAATAAGAAGAGATCTTAATTCTGCTCACTTGTTTGTAGAAAGTACACTGTGAACTATTCTCATGTGGGAAGGGACTCCCACCTGCTCTGTAATGGGTTTTGTACCTATTATTTGTTTTGGGGGGTTCACAGCTCACCTCAGCAGGGGGGATGTGCACTTTTCAATCTTCTCTCTTGGCTCAGCTCCAAACCATCAGCTTACTTGATAAACTTCTGTCCTTAAGACTCCCTTCTGAATGGGAGTCTCTGTGGAAAGCTGGCTCCAGTTGACCGTCTTGCCTCCTCCCTCTAATATGTCTAACTTTTAAGGACTCATACAATCTCAAAGTAAAGGGATGGAAAATAATATTCCACACAAATGGAAACCAAAAGTGAGCAGGTATAGCCATTCCTATATCAGAAAAAATACTCCAAATCAACAATGGTAAAAAGAAAAGATAAAAATAGTATGGTAAAAGGAAGAATTTAACAAGAAGATAGAACAATCTCAAATATATATGCACTCAACACAGGAGCTCCCAAATTCATAAAGCAGATTTTACTAGATCTAAGCAAAGAAATAAATAGTAGCATTATTACTTCTAAGGACTTCAACACCCCACTGAGAGAAGTGGATAGATCATCAAAGCAAAAAATTAACAAGGAAAACACTGGACTTAAACAGGACTCTAGAACAAATGGACCTAGCAGATATTTACAGAACATTCTGCTCTAGAACTATGGAATATACATTTTTCTTATCAGCAGATGAGAAATTTTATAAGAGTGATCATATTTTAGCCTTCAAAACAAGTCTTGGGAAATTCAAAAACATCAAAACTATACCATATAGCTTCTTAGACCATAGCAGAATAAAATTAGAGACACCAATTCTAAGGGGAACACCTAAATCTACACAAAATTATTTATTGCCAAAAAATTCACAATTGCAAAGATACAAAATCAACCTATGTGCCCATTAATTCAGGAGTAGTTTAATAAAATGTGATATATATCTGTATAGGCAATCTGGAAAGTATCCAGCCATTGTTAATGCTATTTGTTGAAGCTTTATTCTGTATCTTGAAATCCTTAAATGATTCTTTCATTTTTTAAGTTTTTTTTATTGCTTTTCTTATATTGTCTACCTCTTTAGTGACTTTTAAAACTTATTGGTGTTGGCTTTTAATTTTCTCTTCAATTCCATTCATCTCATTTGCCATCCATGTTTTAAATTCCATTTCTGACATTTCAACAGTTTCCATCTGATTTTGCTGAGTGCCTTTCCCTGTCAGCTTCTCCTTCTTTCTGGATATCCTTCATTGCTTCTCTGCTGATTCAGAATGCTCTTTTAAGAAGGCCCATCCATAGGTAGACATCCACCTGCAGCTCTCCATCCTCTCCTTGAGAACATCATATGTGGGCTGCTTCTACTTCCTCTCCTCCCATTGTTATTAACTCTACATATAGTCACCATGTTGTATAATAGCCTTCCTGAACTTATTCCTTCTTCTAATTGAAATTTTGTGTATCTTTGACAATTATCTCTTCAATCTATCCCTATCCCCTGCCCTCAGTCCCTGGTAACTACCATTGTACTATCTGCTTCCATGAGTTTGATATTTTTAGCTTCCATATAATAAATAAGATCATGTGGGTCCTGTCTTGACTGGTTTACTTCATTTATTGTCTTCCAGGTTCATCCATGTTGTCACTAAAACTAGGACTTAATTCTTTGTTAAAGCTATTTCTACTGTAAAGTGAAGCCTGTTTAGGAGGCTTGGTAACGCTGTGTGTTTGGGACTCAGCCAAAGTGGGCTTAACTGTTGGGGGGATTGGGCATGGAACTATCCTTTCTTTGTTACCTACTGTTATCTCTATTCTTTTTCTGTTTTCCTTCTGGATTAATGTAATAGCTTAAAAAAACCATATTGTTGTCATTTTAGTAAGGCTTCAAGAAGGAGTAAAGGTGAATGCCTTTGTTTAGTTTAACTGAAGTGCATTAATCTGTCTTCCATTAATAAACCTCCATTACTTCTGGAAATTCCTTCTTAGAATATTCATTTATTATGTACACTCAATCCTTGATTTGGCTTGCTAATATTTTATTTAGAATATTTGTATTTTTGCTCATAAGTAAGACTGGCCTATTGTTTTCTGTTATTGTACTATTCTCACCCAGATTTGGCATCAAGATCATCCCAAGATCATATGATGAATTAGGGAAGGGTTCCTCATTTCTATTCTTTGAAATTGTTGGTGTAGCAATTATATGATTGTTGATAGTTTGAAGAATATATATACCATATAAAGTTTCCTGGTTGTAGCAAGTTGTTTTCGCTTTTTATTTTGTAGGTACACTTTAAACTACTGACTTAATGTTTTAATGGTTATAAATCTATTAAGGTTTTATATTTCTTCTTGTGTTAGTTTTCATAATTCATACATTTTGTCACTTTTGCCCAAGTTTTAAAATTTATTGGCATGGAGTCATGTATTGTATTCTCATATTAAAAAATTAATTCTGTTTTTATATCTTATGTTTTATTCCTGATACTATTTATTTTTACCTTTCTTTTCATTTTTCTTGACCAGTATTGCTAGTGACTTTTGTGTTTTACAGTCTTTTCAAAGAACTAGCTGTAGGTTTTGGGAATCATATCTATTTTTATTTGTCTTCATTTCATGATTTTCTGCTGTAGTCTTTATTTCCTGTTTGGTACATTTTTGTGTTTGTTGTAAATTCTTTTTCTAGCTTCTCAAATACAAATAGTCCACACTTTTGCAGTCTTCTTTCTTGTTTTCTAACCTACATTTAAATATAAGATATTAAAAGTAGAAAATGAAATGTCTTCTAGGTTATCTAGTATGTTTTATGTTTCTTTCAGGTTCGAATATCTATAATGGCTTTTTAACCTATGAATTATTTAGAAGTGTGGTTTTTAGGTTCCATCTATATATTATCTTTTAAATAGCTATCTTTAATTTGTTGATTTCTAGTTTAATTACATTTGAAGTAAAATAATGTGGTCCATATTATGTTGAGTTGTTCATGTTAGATTTTCTTTTTAGTCTTTATCATGGTTTGTTTTTATAAATATATTATATTAGCTTTAAAAAGATATAAGTTCTGTATTTGTTGGAAATGAAGTTTTATATGTGCCTAGTTTTACTTTGTTTTTCAAATAGTCTCACTCTTTTTATTGTTGTTGGCTTGATTGCTCAATTCTTGAGGTAAATAATTGAGTGTCAGCACAGTATAGACGTTTAAAAAAATGTGTGTAAGTGTGGAAGAAAATCGCTCGTATTCTTTAGCTGTGAGAACTTGGACAAGTTACTTAATCTACTTGTCCTTCAGTTTCCTCATCTATAATATTGGTATGATGAAAATGCAGTCTACCTTTAGTTTTTTTTAAGTTTTCATTCAGTAAATATTTATTAACTTCCAGTTCTGTTCTTGGTACATGCAACATATAAGTGAATAGTGCATGCAAAAATAATTTACCTCCTAAAACTTACCTCCTCTTGGGGGGAGGGCTATAATGAGGGTGGGAGTCAGATTCCAATTTTATTTATTTATTTTTTTAAATTTGTTTTAGATTCCAATTTTAAATAGGGATATCATGTTAAGGCTCATGAAATTAATGGCATCTGAGGAGAGACCTAGAGAAATTGAGGAAAATAGTCCCACTGATATCTGGGGCAGAGAAAAGACCAATACAGAATCCTTGGGGACAGAATGTGTTTGAAATAATAAAGGATTCAACAGTCTTTTTGAAAGGTGAAAGCAAAGGAATACACAGTAGGATAAGTGGTCTGAAAGGTTAGAAGGGGCCCCTCATAAGCTGTAATAAGAAGCTTTTGCTATTTACTCTAAATGAAGGGAGAAATCAGAGGATTTTGAGCAAATGAATGAACTGGCAAGCATTCTAAAAGAGTCACCCTGGTGCCGGCATTGAGAACAGAATGGTAGGGAGGAAATGTTAAATCAGGGAGACCAATTAGGAGGCTACTGAAGGAACAGAATGGTAGGGAGGAAGTGTTAAATCAGGGAGACCAATTAGGAGGCTACTGAAGGAACGTGTATAGAAGAAGACAGAGGCTTGGGTTAGCAGGTAGCATGGAGAGGGGTGAAAGGTGACTGGAAATACCTTGAGGATAGAGCCAGCAGGATTGAGTGTGAGAGAAAGTGAGGAATAATGATCACTTCAAGGTTTTTGGCTAGAGCAACTGGAATATCAGTTGAGATGGGGAAGACTGTAGGTGGGCAAACTTCTGGAGTAAAAATTAAGTTTGATTTGGGCTATGTTAAGATTGAGGGGCAGTTAGACATATAAGTAGAGATGCTAAGTTGGAATGAACAAGTTAATACACAGAGAGCTTAGAATAGTGCCTGACAAATGTTATGGAATGTTATAAGTATTATTAAGAGAAATATATTGTTTCCCCACTGTAATTCCTGATTTTCAAATATCACCTTATAGTTCTGTCAATTTTTCCATTTGTGGTTTAAGTATGTTAGGTTTATACAAATGCAGAACTTCTATTTCTTTCTGGTGGATTGTTCCTTTGTATTAATGCTAAATCTATCCTCAGTGATAATTTTTATTTTGAGGTTAATTTTTAATGACATGAAGAGAAATGTACCACTGTTTTTGTTTACTATTTTCTTGGTGTGTGTGTCTATATATATATATTTTTTTTTTTTTCCAGTTTTTGGCCAGGGTGAGGTTTGAACCTGCCACCTCTAGTATATGGGGCTGGTGCCCTACTCCTTTGAGCTATAGGCTCTGCCCCACTTGGTATATATTTTTTAATCACTTTACTTCTGACTTGTCTGTGTCCTTTTGCTTTAGGTATATCTCATAAACTACACATAGCCAGATTTTATTTTTTAAAAATCTAATCTGAAGTCTCTGCCATTTAAATGGAATTTTATTCCATTTGTCTTTGTAAAGTTACTGACATATTTGGATTTATTTATGTCATTTTACTTATTTATGTCATAATGAATAAATTTATATTTATTATGCATATTTTGGCATTTTTTCTTTCTTTTGCCAGGTTGAGCTAGGAACCTTCTGGTTTGTGATTTATACACATTCTACTTTTTTAATGGAGTAATGTACATTTTTGACACTCCGTGAACATTCACAGTTTAATATTTTGTACAAATGTCGTTTAAGGAGTCATCTGCTGATACCGAGAAAGAAAGGACAGGATTGGAGTCGCAAAGAGAGCAGAGTTGAAGCCACTGTGGAGAGTGACTTGGATTCCAGGTAATGCTGGGAGCTGGCTTAGGTGGACGAACATGAGTGGAAAGGGGACTCATGCCTTGTTCTATGTCTTTCTGCCGCCAATATAGAGAATACAATACATTGTGGTCATAGAGGACAAGACAATTTAGAGTATTTTAAGGCTGTAATTGAAATTAAAGGTCACAGAATTCGAAATGGATAAGGAAGAAAGTTAAGAAAAAAATAGATCTGAAGTAAAAAGATTGCTTAGTGAAACAGATCTCAGTTGAGGTTGAAGTGGGAATAGTTCAGCTACATGGAAGGAGAAAATTCATGGGATGTTTGAATAACCAATTTTGGCCATAGTAGAACTAGAGAGTTTGAAAGTTCCTAAAGGGTAACTGGACATAAGGGACTGAAACCTCAGATACCAGGGGTTAAAATGGGCACTGCAGCCCCTCAGGTGATGGCAGGGCTGGCAGTGGAGAGGAAGACCAGGAGCCACATGCCAAAGTCTTTGTCAAAGGCAGGAGAGTAAAGAGGACGTCTGTAGAGGAGCAGCAAGGGAGGAGGAGAAGTGGCCCTCACAGCAGCAGGCTTTATTTTCTTGTTGTTTTTATATTTTCATATAAGAAAGTAAAAGATTTATTACTTAGGAGACACGTAGGAGCAAAGAAGGCCCCAACCCACTCTGCCTTCTATAGGTCCCAACCCACTATGCTTGAATACAACCCACCCATTTTAACAATTATGTTAAAATTTGGATTTTATCTGGGAATGAGTAAAAATATTTGGGGCATTTTCAGCTAGGTCCCAGCCCACTATGCTTGAATACAACCCACCCATTTTAACAATTATGTTAAAATTTGGATTTTATCTGGGAATGATTAAAAATATTTGGGGCATTTTCAGCTAAGAAACAGCATGCTCTGGTTTATATGTTTTAAAAAATCATCTTAGCGGTTTTGTGAGTATAAACTATAATGGACAAGCGTGGAGGCAGGAAGATTAAGGAGCTACTATGATGGTGGCTATGCTAGAGTTTTGGCCATGGCAATGGAGAAAAGCGGTACAATTTTGGAGATTTTCAATGTTTGGTTTTTTCCGTGACCAGTGACTCTAGGTAATGGCAAAGGATGCTCCCTTGCTGATCTTGCCCTAATTGAATTGAAGACTCTGCTCACATTCTGGAAGACACTTTCAAACCAGTGATTAAGTTCTCTTTCTTTCCAGATTCCAGTTTCCAAAAATTACTCACAGTGTACCTGCCAATCTGGCCTCAGTGGAAAGGTACTATTCTGGCCCAGAGTCCAAAGATAAAGTTGATTGCAAAGAGGAAGCCACTGGCATAAATGTCTCCCTCCGTCTGTCCAGCCACTGCCCAGCACCCTGTGATTAGGTTATGCTCTGGAAGGTCTGGCAAGTATTTGCTATGCTATGATCAGCACAGCAAAGGACTAGTCATCTTCACTAAAATACTCTCAGAAATATTACAGTATCAAAGAGAGGGTGTTCTCCCTGGAGAATTTCATTTACATTCACCCAACACAGAAGTACTCTTGGGCAGGTGAACAAAGAGTCCTTAGCTGTAGGCTCAGTGGCCAATCTTACTCCCATTTATGCAACTTCTTAAGACCAGAGTCTAGAGCAGCAGTTCTCAAACTACGGGTGGCAACCCACAGGAACTGTATTAAAGGCTCGTGGCATTAGGAAGGTTGAGAACCACTGGTCTACAGAAACAACCTTCTTTCCTTTCTTTTTAGCTTGAGCCTTCCACTTTTCCTCTCCTGATGACCTTTCACTTTCTATGGGGTCTTCTTTTCAGGCTAGCTCTCGGCAAACATTTTGTGTAAATTAGGCCATATTCTCTCAGTTACAAATTCCCCCAGACAGTCCAGAATTGGTGGATGCAGGTATGGAACCAGGGGTTGGTATGGGAAAGGCCTGGTGAAAAGGCTGCTTTGGAAAGTCCTGTTGACACACAGTGGAGTTCCGACAAAGGTGATGATAGCTGGTGAGTCATATTCACCACCTGAATCTGCCTCATCTTCAGGTGAGCCTCAAGCAGCCCCAGGTGTACTTTCCATCCTGTCTGCATTCTCTGTTCAGCCTGGTCAGGTGAAGAGGTTCAGGCAGAGGGACAGCCCTGCTGCCAGCAAAGCACAGCTTCTCATTGGTCATGGCAGATGGTCTGTGCTCTCAACTCCGCACAGATTCTACCACTGCCAAGTGTTATAATACCCCAGCAGGCAAGTTTCAGGGAGATTCAGGTGGGAGGTGGGTTTGGCCAAGGTGGAATGTGACCATGTCGAGACAACCACAATACTGAGCAGTGATGGAGGCCTGAGGCTCATGGCTTGTTTTGAAATTTGTGCATAGCCTTCCAGCCACCAGGAACCTGCCAGAACTGTGGGCAACCTGGGAAAGTTTTCAATGTAAAAAGCTGATAGGACTTGTGGATTAGATGTGGGGTTTGTGAGAGAGAAGTCAAGGACACTTAGGTTTTAGGTCTCTTTTAGTCATATCCTTTAAAATGTTCTACTTTGATTCTCTCGTGTCATGTTTGCTGAAATGTATACAGATTTGCGAGCAGGTTAAGCTGAAAGGTCTGGCAGCAGGAACTCATAAGCTTTCCTGTGGAGAATTTCTAGGGATTGATTAGTTCTCTATTTTCTCGTCTAGAAAATTCATTTCATAAACTGTTTAAAATTAGCACATAAGCCTCCAAAAAAAAGAATAAAACTCTGGGACTGATGGCCCCACTACTGACTTCTTACTGCAGTAGTAAGTATGCCAAATGCACCCTTAATCTTTTCCCATAAATTGAAATTGTATTTTGGGAACTCCTGGTACAAGTTAATGACATTTAGACTGGTCTGATCTGTGAGTCCTAATTGAAGAGCAACTGAGGTCTTGTGGTTTTTCTCTTGCATGGACATATGAGGCACTGAGATAAAAAAAAAAAATAGGAAATTTGTCAAATGGTATGAAGTCTGGAATTTGAAGACCGAAAAATATAGGTGGTTTCATCTGCTCTCTTGAAGTCTAAAACTTTTCTTTACAAATACCTCATCCAAAGACATTTTATGCAGCTTCTTTATGTGATTGTACCTCAAAACAAGTTTTTGTTTTAGGTTATATTTTTAGGATTTTTGGAAAGCTTGAGTAACAAGAGAGCATTTTGAGAAATTACTAGGCTGGGAATTTGTCTGGAGTTTAAAAACTCTTCAGCCCCCTGCTCCCTTCCCACACCCCCAAAAAAACACTGACTGTGTGAAATCTTTAATTACTTTAACTCTTCTCAAAGAGTCTGTTGGAAGCTACATAATTAAGAGTGAATGGTTATGACCTTGGTGCTTTTAAAATTTCAAGTATTTAATATTTCCAAGGAAAAGACCTTGTAGGGGGATTAAAATAGAGCAGTGTGATTTTGTAATCTATTAACAGTGAAGTCATTGAACAAATACCTGCAACAGGCCTTAATTTATAAGTGGAGAGAGCTGTTCTACGCGAATAAACTTCCTCTAGGAACATGGGAATTAACAATCACAGAGCAGTTGCCTGAGTACTTAGTGTGTTAAGCATTAAAAGAAGGGTTTGGGGGACTCATGGGAGGAATCATGATCTCATAACTTATCCAAACACATTGTACTGCTTTATTATGGTTTTTGAGCTACATTTTAAAACTGTTTTAGAGTTAGCTGATTGATTGACAATAGTAAATTCAGGTGTCTGTTTTTACTGAACGCTCTCTCTAAAAATGCCCTCAAATGAAACATTTTTTATTACAGTTAAGTTCTTGACAAGTAACTTCCTTGGTGAAATTCAAAAATCTCGATGTAGAAATGACAGGCGTGTATCTGATGGTAATAAGTCTCATGAAGAGTAAAAGTAGTTAGTTACATCACGGGCAGGATTGAATGTAACAATAAAGACCAAACTCTTGGATTGTTAAAGAACACCGTCGTGTCTCAGTGCCTTTGATCCTTCTTGCTCAATTAAATGTCTTCTAAAACATTTGGTTCATTTTCAGAAGTGAACTTGAGATGTTTAAAAATATTTCCTTTCAAAATCGCTTTTCATATTCCCAAATGAATTGAGCACAATTACTGCTGTGATTGTATTTTGAATGTAATTATTATAATTTTATTCTTGTATGCGTATTTACAAGATTGCATCAGAATTAAAGAACTGTGGTGGTGAATATTAATGTATGAGAAAAGAGGTTGTGTTACCTAATCAAGAGGTGATTTTTTTTTTAACCTGTGTAAAGGCAATTCCTCCTACTCAACCATCTTGTTCTTTCCAGTTTTAGCTTGTCTTTATATTCAGAAGTTAAATAACCGGAATGTAGATTAGGGATACTTATACTCCTTTTATCCCTTTTATTCCTTTGATGAGTGGCATTTGATCGATGGCCATGGATTCTCCACATTATGTCAACCCTGAAATCCCATCTGTGCCATGCAATAGTATGTTTAGACATTTCCTTTTAATAGATTAAATAACCACAACTGATATTAAAAAAAATTAGTGAGCACTTATATTATGTAATATATTTTATGTTAGACCATTTAAGACTAAATTATTTTATTAAATTTTTATGACACCCTTGTGAGTTAAATGGTAAGCAGAGGTCTTCACATTTATGAGATATTTCAGAATGGCTTCAGGGCTGGTTTGATTCATGGACAGCCTCTTTCATTTATCCCGGTACCATGTTTCCACAAATTATGCACTTTGAATGTCGGCAGACTCCAGAAGGGAATAAAAAGACTTCACCCATGAGCTCCTCAGGCCTGGAGACTGTCGGTCTGGGCCTTCTCATCCTGGATGGGCAGTGCAGGTGGGGGGCAGGACATGGACGGCTCCTGAGGGACACCTCTCGCTTTTTCCTGTGGCAGGCACAGACTGGGTTCAAGGTTCCACCCTACATTGGGCCTTAGCCTTCTCGGGGAGCCCTCCACTGAGCAAGTGTCCTCCAGAGCATTGACAGTGTGTGAGAGGGTATGGGAAGTGAGTACTTACTCTGAAGGGATTTGTTGCTTCCTCCACATCGGTTAGCAATGAGGGTTAAATTATGCGGGGCTCCACAATTTCAGTCTGACTTAGAGATAATTAGCAGTGGTAAAATTCAAAACATTTCTTTGCAAGGCCATTTTGAAAAGTTTAAAAACAATCTCTGATTCATGCTATATTGTGAGTCAAAATGCAGTCTGCATATTAGTGTAGCCTCACTTTTATTTTTCACAGGGCAAAACAAATAATCTGTGAAGAAATGCTGTATTACACCACTGGTACCAGTATCCTTCTACTGATTGCAACTCAGGCAAGATACTCACAAGCATGAGAAATACTCAGGACCAAAATAAAAGCTAAGTTGCTCCATTAAATTCTAGTGCTCATGTTACTACAGAAACAACTTGGTGTTGTCTGTGAAAAGGCTGCTCAGTAGTTATGCCCTATTGTAGGGATAGGAATGTTTGGCTAGGATCCAACATAACATTACCATCAAGATACGATTCCACTGGAATACATGTTCCATGTGGGCAAGAACTTTGCTCACTGTTACGTTCCCAGTGCCCAGACCCTCAACAAATATATGTTGAACCAGTAAATGATTCACAGGGATATGGAATTTGCATTGAGACTGTGTATTAGTCAGAGTCCTCCAGAGAAACAGAACTGATAAAATGCATATAGTTGACCCTTGAACAACATTGGTGTGAACTGTGTGGGTTCACTTATATGCAGATTTTTAGAAATAAATGTTACACTGTGTGTCCCCGCCTCTCCTGCTTCCCCTTCCAACTTCTCCCCTTCTTCTGCCTCTGCCACTCCCAGAGACCAACCCTCCCTCTTTCTCCTTCTCAGCCTGCCCAATGCGGAGATCACGAGGACAAAGGCCTTACAATGATCCACTTCCACTTAGTGAATAATAACTGTAGTTACTCTACAACTACTCTACTGTAGTTACAATAGTATCGCTCCCTTATGATTTTCTTAGTGACATTTTCTTTTGTTTAGATTGCTTTATTATAAGTTTACAGAATATTATACTTGTCACATATAAAATATGTGTTAATTGACAATGTTATTGGTAAGGCTTCTATTCAACAGAAGGCTGTTCATAGTTAAGCTTGGGGAGTTCAAAGTTTTATGTGCATTTTCAACTATGTGTGAGTGGATGGCCCTTGCCCACGTTTATTCAACTATATATGTCTTTCTAGAGAGATTTATTGTAAAATATTGGCACATATGATTATGGAGGTGGAGAAGTCCCACAATCTGCCATTAGCAAGGTGGGGACCCAGGAAAGCCAGTGGTGTAATTCTAGCTTGAGTTTAAAGGCTTGAGAATCAGAGGAGGTGATGGTGTAAATCCCAGAGTAAGGGCAGGAGAAGCCTCAGGTGGGCAGGCAGGAAGAAATAGAGGAGAAGTCTTCATTCCTCCACCTTTTTGTTCTATTTGGACCCTCAATGGATTGGGTGATGCCCACTATATTGAGGAGGCCATTAGCTTTATGGAATCCACAGATGCAAATGCTGACTGCATCTGGAAACACTCTCACAGGCATACCTAGAAATGATGTTTAATCTAGGCCAGTGTTTTTCAACTTTTTAAAATCTCATGGCATCCTTGAACCTATAGTTAAACTTCCATGCACACTTAAATTATGTTGATCAAAAAAAAAAAGGTAAAAAATGTACTTACTGTGCTTTAAACTTCAGTAAATAATTTAATCACTGATCTTTAAAAATTCTCATAGCACACTGGTGGAAAATCACTGACCTAGGCACTGCATGGCTGATCAACCTCTGCTTAATGTTCCTTGACTGTTCACAAAGCTGTATGAAGTCCCACCATCACATACTGGTACTGTGAAGGGTCAATGTCCAGTCAAAGCACCCCTGGTCTTTTATGTTGACCTCAGTATGACAAACTGACATGATTGCATTGACTGCCTGATATGTGTCAGATAATGGCAAGTAATCATTTCTTTGATTTAAAAAAGCATAGAAAAAAAGTAACATGGCAGAGATTCATGTTCTTTTGGTAGAGGGAGGGAAAGCCATGGATGGAAAAAATAGAAGAGAAAGAGAAAGGGTCATTAGGTTCATCTTTGCTAGGCGGCCCCCAAATCCATTTCAATTATCTTAAATTTATCTCTCGTGAATTTCAAAGTCCACTGGTGGTAATCACCATGAGGAGGTTATAATCATGACACTTTCTTGTGTCACCTGGAAAAAACTCACCTTCCATGTAAATTGCTTCATGTTTTTGAGAATGTCATCTAAAACATTCTTATTTTTTTTATCAAAATTTAGAAAATTTCACTCCCTCTTTTCAATGGTATTATTTCTGCCTTTGTAAAGTCTATTAGATTTCCTTCAGAATCTTACTTTGATCTCTGCTAAAATCAGTGCTAACTTGAGTGCTACCTATGCAGGAACACAGCTTCTACTCTTTCTGAAGGGCAGGCCAGGACAGCAGCAATCTCCCATTAAAGCCTGTGGTTCTACATCCTCACAGCTCTTGTAGTGTTTCTTCAAGCCCCGTGGAGCCCATGTCTCTTCATTCTGTGCTGTCTCCAGGTCCTGCTTTTCATAAAAGCTTTGCCTTTTGATTCTCTTGTTTACATCTATCTCTCCAGTTCCTGCTTATAAACATGTTTCTAAGCTGGAGCTGTCCCCTTGGTTGGCACCCTCAGTGACCCAGTTAAGACCAATGTGTCCTCTGTTATGTGCTTGTCTCCCCAAACCCAGCCTTTCTTCATTTTGTGGATCCCCTCAGTTTGGAATCCCTTTTCTCTGCAGTACTGATGAGGAAACAGAATAACAGGGAAGCCACTGCTAGGTGGTCAGCAATCTAAACACTAGTACCCTGAGCTCTGCATGGGCTGAGCTGGGCTTGCCCATGCCCAGCCCTAGAAATGAACAGCATTCTGGCAGGTCTGCTGTAGTGGTTCTTGTGGTCTCTATCTCTGCTAACACCAGAGGATGTTTACATAGGTAGATCAAAATATTACCCCAGTGCACAGGACTTTGCATCTATGAAATCCAACTCTATTTTCAGGTTGATGTGATTGAGTGATTTAGAGTCCCAAATCTCTGATGTGTACCTGAGTCTTCCTGTTAAAATGAACCATTTAAAATGACGTTTTTGTAGGCCATAATGGCCAAATAAGTTCAGTTTTCTGATTCAACATAGCATAGGCGCTGTTTGTAAAGACTAGAGTATGATTCTCTGTGCGTGCTGGGAGAACATTTGCTATTTAGCAAGACACAGGTTCAAAGTGGAGTGGCCTCCTGCCCTCTGAAGTCCACCTTGGTTCTTTTGGTTGAGTTTCTAACACAGGCAACCAGGAGACAGTGGTAGACCTCCTACAAAACATATTTGATTTTAAACTTTGGAACATGTTATGGGTTCAGAAACATTGCTATAGGATGCTGCCCTGACAACTTAGGATAAGATTGATTTAGCTTCTTATCAGATGTATTTTGCCATGAATAATGCAGTGTTTTTGCCCAAATTTTTGAGGGAAAAATAAGGATGTGCACTGTACATAGGTAGTACTAATTCCTTATCTATATAAATGTTTTAAATTCTTTTATTCTTACATATGCGTTAAAAGTGTAACTATATTAGAAAGTTGTGTTCTCTCCTTTGCATGTTCCAGGACACTGTCCTCTTTGTTTATTTACTGGGTATTTATGCAGTGCCAAAATTAAGGAGTCTCTGGATTATGACAAATCTCCCCCTTGTTTTTAGTAACTCATGAAACACACAGTCAATATCAGCTTTCTAACATAAGCAATTTTTTTCCAAAAACAATTTTTCTTTTTTCCCAATAATCTTAATCAAGACAACATACTTTACAAATATAACATTTTTTTTTGCTCAAAGACACAAACATACACATGTACTCATACACACACACAAAAAAGTGTAACTGTAGAAAGCAATAATGATACCCAAATGCAAAATAATATCCTGGAATATCATAATTGTGCCCTCACCATGCTATCCCAATCCCTGGCTGTCCCTTCACTGGGCAGGCACCACAGCTGCAGGAGACTCTAGCCTGCCCAGATGATTGTGCTAGACCCTGCTGCCATCATCTTGGAAGTGGGCACTCCGCTGACAGTGACACAATGGTTAATGCTGGGATTGTGGCCGGGGGAGGGCAGAAGTGATGGCACAATGATGCCCCCTTCTCTTGCATGAGGCACGAGGTACAGAAACTGCCACTGTGGAGAAGTCAGGAGTGAGCCCCAGTGGCAGGCGAGAGTGGTCTGGATGATCTGAGCACGACCTCCCCACCTGTCCCCTCCCTCACTCTCACATTCTGTCATTTCCTGTTCTCACCCGTGGTGAGGTGGTGTGGGTACCTGAGCCAGTAGACTGTAATTTTGAGCCTGTGACTTGTCTGAACCAAGGAGTTAAGCTGGTTTAATTTCTCAAACTTGCCAATAGGATGAACCATCTAGAATGCTTGTTAACTAACTGGACACCCAGGTCTTTCTCCTGGAGAGTTAATTCAGGGAACGTGTGTGGTTCAAGAGTCTCATTTAAACCAGTCCCCTGGGTGATTTGTAGGATTTGCAAGTTTGGGAAAGGCTGGGGTCATTCCTTCTGATGTTGCTGCATGTGCCCAAGGAAGTCACTGTGAGTCACCAAACAGCAAAGTAAATGCAGAGGACTTCACGAAGGTGTCATTGGGGAGGACTCCTGCTCACTGTGCTGTCCTGGGGCCTCACAACTGGGTCAGCTCCCTGAGAGTTGAGGCAACCCAGAAAGGGCAAGGCCGGCCCTGGCCCGTCACACTGGTTTCCTGGGAAAGAAACCCACTAGGGTTCTCAAAGGAGCAGCCGTGGCCACGTTCCCACCAAAGGGCATGGGTGAGACTGGGAAACGGGGTTTGTGGGGGCCAGGGTAGGCCGGAAGAGAACATGGGGGTAGATGGGCATTGAGGTTGTCCACACCACTCTCACCTGTGGCCTGGGCTCACCCCTAGCTTCTCCACGGTGGCCGGCTCTGAACCACACCTGGTTGTTGAACTGCCACTTCAGCTCTCCTTTAAAAAAATTAAAAGTTTTTTCCTGAATGTTTGGTCCCCCCAAATGTGGGCATACATTATACATGGGAGAACATTATATACAACAAAGTATGATAAATATTTACAACCTGGTGACCCAATTCATGAGAATCAAAACAGGCTAGATAGGAAAAGATTTTTACACAGAGTATAAAGAGTTAATATATTTATTTATGTAGTTAACATAGTTTATATTAATATAGTTATACAATAGAAATGTATATGTATTTCAAATATACATATAAATGGAACACACAAATCAATAAGGACAAAAATACCTAGTAGCTAGAAGCATTTAAGATAGTATATTTACATTTTCTAATAACCAAAGAAATATAAAACCAAACAAAAAAAATTTTTTAACCTGGCCTTGTTTAGGGGTTCTTTTCTTTCATAAAGCCTTTCTGGGGTGTAAGTGACATACAATAAACTGCACGTATTTGAAGTGCACAATTCTAGGCTTTGACATAGGTAATAACATTACAAATCAGGTACATTACCACAGACGGCCTCTTCTTTGCTGTTCCTCCCTAGACTTTACTAAACCAAACTAGAGTGGCAAAGAATGAAAGTATTAATAATAACTTAGTGAGCTTATTGCAGGTTCTGGAAGTGAGCTCGCCCCTGCGGTTCCAGCTCCTGGGTGCGATCGTCCCCTCGGTGGCGGCCACTGTGTCTGGCCTCACCTCCGCTGCCCTGGGCGCTCTGGAGCCTATGACTGGCAGGGCCAGTGGGTGACCAGGTCGTTGTAGCACAGTCTTCCGCCACATCCGATGTGACAACCCGGTAGCCCATGTGAGTAGAGGAGTCTTGTCCAACCTCGCTCTGCACCTGCTCGACCTCGTGAAAATCTGCTTTGCTGTGAGTGATGGATTGGAACTAAGGCCGAAATATAAAGGAATTTTACCTTGTTAACTACCATTCGGAAACTTAATGGACTACAGGGCGTTTATCAAGGAGTAACCCCAAATGTCTGGAGTGCAGGCTTCTCTTGGGGATTCTACATTTTCTTTTACAATGCAATCAAATCATATAAGACAGGGGGAAGAGGTGAATGGTTAGAGTCAACAGAAAAACGCAACTCAGCTACTGAAGCTGGAGCCACGACCTTCTGCCTTACAAACCCACCATGGGGAACAAAAACTCGCCTGATGTTACAGTACTCTGATGTTGCTAAGCCTCGATAGTGGCGAGAATGAACAAAGGAATGTTCTATACACTTGTGAAAATATATAAATGGGGCAGTGTGCGTTGGTTGCATGAAGGATTTATTCCTGGGCTGTTTGGAACATCCCAGGGAGTCTTCCAGTTTATGGTGGATAAACTGCTAAAGTTGGGGTAAAACCAGCAAATCCATAGATTACCAGAAGCACAGCAGGGCACAGCAGAATACACGTCTGTTGCTGCACTATCCAAAATATTTGCTCTAGCAGCAACATACCCATATCAAGTGTGAGAGCTCGTCCTCAAGATCGTCCAGTGTTACAATGGTGTCATGAGGTGATCACAGAGACATGGGGCAAAGAAGACCTGGGTGGATTTTACAAAGGAATTGCCCCCAGTTTGATTAGAGTGACTCCAGCCTACTGTATTAACTTTGTGGTATATGAAAATGTCTCATGTTTTTTAATGAAAGAAAAGAGAAAGCAAGCCCAAAGAAAATAATTCCGATACATCTCCTCCACATGGCCACAAAGTTTTTTGTGTTTGAGGTGTAAACTCTGAAGAATGCCGTGTAGTAACATGGCTCACAATCAGAATTAGTCTATAATTATTGGAAGTCAGAGGCCTGCTAAGGCTTCACCATGTTTTCTGCTTTTTGCCTTCCCCATAGATGTGGGTCATGGATACCTCCGCCTGAGATGACCGCCACCACCACAGGGCCGAAGCTGACATCAAGGGTAGTTCCACAAATCTCTTCATTTCATTTGTCAAGAAGTTGATTTGCAACATTTGCTGAATTGACTCGATGAATGTGTTGCTTTTTCTGAACGTATTGCCTGGGTTGGCTTTAAAACTAACCTTTGTGCAATAGCAAGAAAATAGCTTCTTGCGAGAATGTCATTGTGTATTTCCAGCGTAAATTAAACTTTCAGGATTTATGGGATAAGATGTTGTTCATCCAGACCAGTGAGAAAAACATGACTTTAAAAGTTCTTTAGTTTCGATTCAATTGTGATGCACTAACTATAGAAACTTCAGAAGTTATGTGCTTCTCTGAGAAATGTGACATCCCTTATCATTATTGTTAATTTATTTCCCCCGTAATTTAAAATGTAATCTTGAATCCAGGTTGGGTGGGAGTAGAGGTACTTAGTATAAATTTTTTAAATGTGAACTTGTAGGATGCAGCTATGTTGGCCTTTATTTAACACATATGGCTGTAAATCATTTATTGCAGATGCTAAACAGATTACCTTTCAGAGATGCTTGAATATTGGGATGTGTTTGCTGACAAATTGGAAATGAGAAGCTTTAACTTTCTGCTTAACTTTTTGCATATGTGGGCCTTTCCCAAATAAATGATAAACATACTCTGGTTGCTCAAATTCAGGTTGAAATACAAATTACATTAACGGCCATTATTAATTTCACTTTTAAGAGTCATTGTAGATATATAAATATAAAACCTACCCCAAGGGGATGCCAGAATAATACTCATATTTTTATGTATCATAAGTTACCTAAGAGTGCTGTTAAACCATCATCTACTTGTAAATAAAACATTGTGGTTTTCAAAGCCATATTTAAGTAGGTCTTTGAACATAGGTGTATTTTTTGATATTTTGGAAATGGCATTGTTTTTAAAATGAGGATGAAATGATTTAAAAAAAGAGAACCAGTGTTAGTGAGAATATCAGGAAACAGTCTGTTTCATACACTATTTATGAGACAGGAAATTGATGTAACCATTTTGGAGAAAAACTTGGAAATATTTAACCAAATCTTTTGAGTTATATATATTTTCTTTGGCCCAGTAATTCCAATGTAGAAATTTATGAATTAAATAATGTAGGTAAAGTATATTAAGAATGTTTATTGAAGTACTTCTTCTTGTAGCAAAAAAGAAATATAGTAACTAAATATATTTCAAAAATGGAAATGAATAAGGAAGTACAGGGTGTTCATAAACTTCATGTGCAATTTTATACATGAACTTTATGAACCCCTGTATATATGTTGAAAAGTATATTAAAGAGATAGACTGTATGTATATGAGTAAATCCCAAAGTATTTTAATAATATAATATGTAAAAGAAGCAAGATAAAGGACATTGAAAGCAATCCAGTTTTCATAAAAGTCAGTCTGTATATACAGTTAAAGTCTGAATGATATAAAAGAAAATATTACCAGTGGTTATATATCTGTGGAGATATTGAGGCTGATTTTATCTTTTTATTTCTATATTTCTGTATTGTATGGGGATTTAAAAAATTGAACATTTATTATTATATAATCTGAAAAGAGATAAAGCTATTTTTATTTGGAATGAAAGAAAACTCTTGATAGCCAGCCTAGGGATTTGGGGGAAACACTACAATCTATGAACTGTTAATTGAGCATATTTACATGGGCCTATTTTGCCTTTAACTTCATTGCTTAATGGTTCTATTGGGGAAAAACACAGTGTTGCATTATTTTGTTTCTCAAGACACATAGACCTAATTACAAAGTTATTGACAACACAGCTACAGCAAGCAGCCTATTCAGACTAGGCAATTACACAATTAAAATGATTAGTGGCAATTATACCTAAGTTTTCAATTTAAGGATTAAATTTCCATGTTATGTATACTGTCAGCACATACTAATATTTAGCTTTAGAAAGCTCAACTAAAGAACCTCCTAATTATCATTATCTGCCACTTACCATATATATACAATGTCCTGAAATTAAGAATACTTACTTTACCTAACTTCCAGCCAATGAATTAAATTCATTTTATTTGATTTTACTATTATTCTAAGTGGGAAAAAAGAGCATTATCCTTTCATCAAGTTTCTTTTCTGGAAATAAGTGTATGTATTTTATTCAATGAAGTGCTGAAATAAGCCAGTTATATCCTTGAGATGAACTATTAGAAAAATAGCCACTAAGAAGTTTGTATGATTCAATATTACAGTGATGTATTTGTATTTTCTTTCATTTTACAATTAAAAACAGAGGTAAAATATCACCTTGATTTTAAAAAGTATTTCCTCAGTAGAAAATTATACCCACACATGGGTTTGTTTTTGTTTGTTTTTTAAGACTGACATTAGGGCATCCCTTTGTGGTAGTTGAAAGATGATATACTGTAGAAAAATGTCATCACCTACCTTTAAAGAAGTGTGATTAGAAATAGTAGCAGTGGGCCAGGCAGCAGAGGTACTACAGCCAGAGGTCACCAGTGTCCCAAGCAGACAGCAGCCTCAAAGAGGTGTGATCTATTGCTAGAACAGAGGTTAAAGCTTTCATGTAATTGTACTACAGTATGACTTTAGGAAGAATCAATCTCTGTGGGTAATAAGGTGGTTCAGAAGGTGGACTTTGGCTACTTGTTTGACCCTTGAGCTAAAGCTTAAGTCTGCTTATAGCACTGAGCAAAAGCTTTGAAAATGATTAACACCCAGTTTGAATAGAAGGTGGTTCTGCTTTAACAGGACCACAGCAACCATGGGAGCAGGTGTCTACCAGCTGCAGTCAAAGCCAGCATGAATTGATTACTGCCAAGATGGAACCCAAAGTTGACCACTCACAGATCTTTTGTTTCATTTTAATGCCCAGTGGTGGAGATTTCACATGCTAACGAGACATGCTTGATGTATGAAGAAACACGCTTGAGGGATGGGCAGCTGACAACAAAACTTCTCATCTATGTGCTATGATTTTGTTGTAGGAAGATGAAGCCCAGTGGAGAGAAAGAAAGAATACCCACCCACAGTGTTGAAAAGAGGAAGGGCTTTACTCCAGCCGGGGAAGCCATGGCAGACCAAAATCTAAATGGCTGCACTCCCTGAGTGGCTCAATCTTTTCCTTTTTGTCTCTAGTAAAAAATTCCAGCTCATGGCTACCTTTCTCATTGGCCAGTTTGAATCAAGCTGGAGAAGTGGGCTTGGTCTTTTACAGAAGCAGAAGCAAGGGTTAATTTCCAGGTCCCAGGAAGTTAAGTTTCTACAAATTCCTAAGAGCTGAGTCACCACAGGGAGGACTTTGCAGGTATGTCCTTGGGGCCTCCTTGGGAAGACCTCTGTTCTCTTAGACCTCACTTTTTCTGGGTGTCCTCTCTTAATTTCAATACTGGCTCAGACTTTCTCTTTCTCCTCTTTAAAAGCTCTCCACATCTTTATTTGGAGAACACGTCTGGTTGCTTCTTAACCAGCACTGTCCCTATCCTTGGAGCAACATCCCCCGTCCCCTCTCTTAAAGCCTTGCCTGTATAAATTCCTTTTTCAGTCTCTTAGCAATTTCTATTGACTTGGGTGGAGGCAAGAACTGTGAGGTCAGTACTAGTAATACTGATACTGGAATTTCTTCCTCAGTAAGTTCTTGGTCTTGGGATTTGAAGAATGAACCCACAGACTACAGATCAGTGGTAAGACAGGATTTTTATTAGACAGAAAGGAATACAGTAGAAGTAAAAAGCACCAGAGCTTCTGGCAAAGGGGAAGACCCAAGTCAGAAATCTCTCACATGGGCCCTTTGGCTAGGGGTATATATTGTCTGGAGACTTACATTTTGGCTACAATTTGGTAGGTGAAAAAAATCCTTTCAAAGTTGAAAGCAGTTCCTCCTGTGGGGCAAGGTTTTACAGTTTGTATCTCAGGGAAGGGATTAGGGTATGTGTTTCCTACTCAAGGAGGAATCACCCAAAAATACATCTCAGGCTGCTTTGTTCATGGCATTATTAGAGTCCAGAAGGTGTGTCCTGGAAAAGGTAGCCTGTTTATGCCTGGAAATAGGGGTCTGATTTCTGAGCTCACGTGGGCCTAAAGAATGGGAGAACCCCTGTTCAGCCCTGAGTGGTGAAATCCTGTATCAACATCATTATTTCTTTCTATATCTGTTAATTAGTCTATAAGATCCTTGAAGGAAAGGTCTGAATCAGAAAATTTCTGATTTCTTGAGAAATTTTTTTTTAACTTTTTATCAGTCAGATTGGAAGTTTAGGAAACAAAAGAATACTTCATCTGACAATGTTAAGGAAGTCATATATCATGAATCAAAGCACTTTCCAATTAAATGAAAACTTTCCTCTTTGAAAGTTCACTATTTTTGAATGGCATCTGTCTCTAATATAGCCCAGACATCCTTACTTTTGTAAAAATATATTTAGATAATTAAATTTCTTCCCTACTCAGAGGACACTACTTTAAATTCATTGTTGTATATTACCTACTGGATGTTATACATGGAGGTATTATCTACTTAACTTTTGTGTGAAAACAAATAGAACTTTAACACTGTTGGAACTTCCAAAACACTGTAACAAGTGTTAATGATCTTCTCAGTCTTGTTTATATGAAAAAGTGACCAGTATCTATGAATAATAGGCAGCTGTTGGTGTTGCCAGAATTTCTGTCTATGCCAAGTTCTTGGTCTCCAAGTTTGAAGAATGAAACCACAGACCATGTGGATAGAATTTATGATTGATAGATTGATAAGCAATAGAGGGGAGCAGAACCTCCAGCAGTGGGGGTGGGGGAGGTCCAAGTGGTAAGCCCCTGAGTCTTCAGTCTAGGGGGTTGATATGCTGCTTTTTCTATCCTGTGGAAAGGGGGTCTTGGGGAAATATGTCACAGATGGCTAGAGGTCTGTGGGCAGAAAATAACCTTAAAATAATCCTGAAACTAACACAAGAATGAGGGCCTCTAAGTCCTACCCCAGAGAAGGAATTAGGGTGTGTGTTCCCTATTCAAGGAGGAACCTCCCAGAAAGGGTGGCCTGTTTGTGCTCAGAGATGGGGTCTGTGATGTGACTGATTTCTGAGCTCACCCAGGCCTAGAAAATGGGAGGTTCCTGTCTAGCCCTGAGCAGGGGAAGCCTGTATCACTGGGGGTCAGGGGTCCCTGTTTCCTAAACCCAGCTCACCTGGTTCAATTACTTGACTGAGCTAGAACGTTCAACCAAGGCACAGTGGGACTCAAAAGCAAATGTGGGTGGAAACTGAAAATAAAACCAAAACAACAGGCTCGGCGCCCATACTCAGTGGTTAGGGCACCGGCCACATACACCAGGGCTGGAACCTGGCCTGGGCCTGCTAAATGACAATGACAACTACAACAAAAAAATAGCCGGGTGTTGTGGTGGGCACCTGTAGTCCCAGCTACTTGGGAGGCTGAGGCAAGAGAATCACTTAAGCCCAAGAGTTGGAGGTTGCTGTGAGCTGTGATGCCACAGCACTCTATCAAGGGCGACATAGTGAGACTCTATCTCAAAAAAAAAAAAAAAAAAACCAACCAACAACAAAAAAAAGAACAAAAAATCAGCACAAGCAAAGAGCAACGTGAATAGAAAGCAAAGGTAACCTGCACAAGTTTCAGAATAGCAAAGAGAAATTTTATTTACTAACAAAGAGAAAGCTGAGAGCACTTTCAAAGAGAGTTGGAGGGGAGAGAGAGAGAGGCAAAGGCCACGCAGAGGTGCAGATGCCCCTTCTCTCTGCTGGAAATTGGTCACAGCTCTTTTCACTGGACTCTCTGCCCCTCCAGGAATTATTGCTCTTCTTTCTTGGTCTTTGATTATTGTCTTCTTCTATTGGTCATTGGTTACCTTGGTTACCTCATATGCACAGTCTTTTCCCTCATTTGACAAGAACTATTGTGTGGTGACTGTTATTCTGGGCCCCCAGACTTCCCTGTTCACAGGCCAGGCTTTCCTCCCACCCCGCCTTGAAGCCCCTTTCTTTGTGTCCCTTGTCAGGCAGTTAAGTAAACGTAGCAGGTCTGAATTTGATTCTATCCTGTTTACTCTTTCTGGAAACAATAACTGCCTTGAGTTACTTTCTTTCCATTCCTGGATCATAAGAAATTCAATCTGAGTCATATATGAGAAGTTTCCTTTCTTTAATCTAGGGTCATGCAATGATAGTGAGAATCTTAAAATTAAACAAAACATTTGGGAAGGAGCACCATGGTCTCAAGTCTCCACTGGTCATCTTTGATACACGCATTTTTCAAGCTCACAAATCCTTCACAGGCGTGAGAGTGCACTGCTTCCTTGCCGGCCTTGGGTACAGGGTTCTGTGTGGAACAGGGTTCTGTGTGGAGTCTCAAGTCCAGCCTCTCTAGGTATAGTAAGCAGCATCCTCAGCCCCCTCCTTCATCTTCTCCTGAAAGGTCAAATTAGAAATAGGCCTCCTGCCAGTCTTGTAACTTAGGAATGCTCCCTCAGGGACCAGAAAGCCGCCGCATCTCTGAAATTAATTATCAAGGAAGGTAATGCCCTGTCCTCAGATTAAGAGCCTAACTTCAGCTGTCATCTGACTCCAAAATCACAAAGATACGAGAAAATTAGTAGTTTTACCTTGAAAACATGAATATAAAGAGTTGCATCAACTTAGCTATATAAAAGAGGAAGACTTCCTTCTGTCTTTGCACTGTCTATTGTGGACTGCCCATGATGAGCATCACACTCTGGTTAAAAAGCTGTTCAATAGGCCGGGTGTGGTGGCTCACGCTTGTAATCCTAGCCCTCTAGGAGGCTGAGGCCAGTGGATCCCTTGAGCTCAGGAGTTTGAGGCCAGCCTGAGAAAGAGCAAGACCCCATCTCTACTAAGAAAAAAAAAATAGAAAAACTAAGTAGGTGTTGTTTCAGGCTCCTGTAGTCCCAGCTACTTGGGAGGCTGAGGCAAGAGGATCACTTGAGGCTAAGAGTTTGAAGTTGCTATGAGCTATGATATCATAGCACTCTACCAAGGGCAACAGAGTGACTCTGTCTCAAAAAACAAAAAACAAAAAAGTCATTCAATAATAAAATTGTTTTATTTCCCTTCTACCCTTTGCAAAAAGGTTTTCCAGTTTGGAAGGGGATTTTGTTCTTTATATTTCCTTAAACTTGGAACACACTTACAGAATCTGGTTCCGACTACATACGAGACACTCCAACCACTCATCCTTGGAGACCTTAAGTAAATGAATATATTATCCTCGTTCCTATCGACAACAGCCAACTGATGAGTTTTGCAATGCAGCTTAAAAGCCCCAAGGCAAACAAATGTTGCAAAACCTTGAATGAGAAGTGATGAAGACCTGTGATTTTGAGAACAAAAGTCAAATCTAGGTGTATTTAATGGATTGTGTCTGCTTGGCTGTATAAAACATGTCTGGTTTCTGCACATCAGGTTCTGGTTCATGTTTATTCAGTAATAAACATCTACTACCCCGTGGAGGGGATTTTTGCACTGGGAGATTTGGATTTAATTATATTTCTTCAACATTCCCAAACATAGTGTATACAGGGTAGACTCTGTGTCAATATTTTGGTTTTTTAATTTTAATTTTTTTTAAAATTCAGAATATTAGGGGGTATACATATTTTGTTTACATACTTTAAACAAAAGATTAAGATTAAAGATTTAGATTCAATAAGATTAAGTCAAAGATATACAGGCAAGTGAGCCCTTCACTCAGGCAGTATGCACTGTACCTAGTACGTGTGCATTCCCTCTCTCCCCCCAGCTTGATTTTCATTGAGATTCCTTCTATATGTGTACTTAAGTGTTGATTGATTAGTTCCAATTTGGTACTGAGTCCATGTGTTTGTTTTTTCATTCTTGTGATGTTTCACTTTGAAGAATGATTTCCACTTCCCTCCAGACTCTCCAAGAAGATACTAGATTGCCATTTTTTTATATGTAAGGCTAAGCAGTACTCCATAGTTTGCATATACCACATTTTATTAAATGATTCATATATTGGTAGGTACTTGAGTTGTTTCCATGTCTCTGTGATTATGCATTGTGCTATTATGAACATTTGAGTGCAAGTGTCCTTTGTATAAAATGACCTTTTTTTCTTTGGGTATAATTGGTTTTATTTTTATATCGTCAACTGTATTTTACCTTCAAAGCACCCTCACTGGTAATTTCTATACTTCTTAGACATTTGGGCCACCTACTTTCTTTTTCTTTTCTTTTTTTTGGTCACCTGCTTTCTAATTTACTTTCTGTAAAGTAATTAAGCCACAGCTAATAATTAACCCAAGACAAGATGGTGTATAGAAAATCTTATTTCTATTACTGGTACCATCTATCTTTTTTAATCAATGGTTTTACCCCAAAGATGTAGATGAGTCAATTCAAATGCCATTTCAGAAGTAGAACTGTTGTGTAGTGAGAATTTAAATGTCTCTTTACTGCTTAGAAATTATATCCTTTTCAAGATTACTTGTTTACTTCCAATGAAGATTCATTTCCATGAGTCTTCCTCAGTGCAGTGATTTCTTTGGAAATGCAATCTAAATATTATTTTATAGGTAGATAATAAGTATTAAGTTACATAATTTAACTCCCCTGCCTCCAACCAAAAGATATTGAGATAGCGAGTTTGTTATTGGGGGGGGGGTTTGTCTGATGACGACACTGGGTTAATATTGATGTCTAATGCACAGTCTTCCCTACAAAGCTGCAGTGGTCAGAAGCAGCAGTAAACCTGTTCTAGAAGCTGGTCTGTTTATTTTTAGAAAGCCAACTTTAAGCATAGTTCATGTCTTTGCTTTTCTGTTACATTCTAAGAAATAGGAAACCTGCTGAAACCTGGGAAAATGTAGACAGGAAGAAATGCCTGAGTAATCCAGAGCTTCATTTATTTCTAGAGAGAACTGGTTATCAACTTTTTTCTTTTCTCATTTGAGAGTCAATGGATTGACGTGGCCTTGGTAGCTTCCAGAAATCAACAGGAAGACCCTACATCTTACCCATTCACAGGACAGGGTGGCAGCATGCTAGAGGTTGGTAGCGTCTTTCCCATTAAGTAGAATTTGGATTCCAAATCATGCTTAGCTTTGCACATTATTGAAAGAAAAGGGTATGGATTTAGTCATTGGACTCTCCTCTTTTGGTTGACAGAAAGATTATTACACCTACACCGTCCTGACAAAGCCCTGACTATTCTCATTTTAGGAGCCATGTGAATTAGGATATATGAGGTCAGACAATTAAGTTCATGAACTCATTCTAGGAACAGTGTTATATATCTCATTGCTGAATATCTTTATAGTCACCATGGAAGTATTCCCTTTGGGACGCTATGCATGGATGCCAGTGTCTAATTCACCCTTCAAAGCACTTTTCCTAGGATGAGTTCAGGAACTTAATTGTCAAATCATGTACAATGACAGCTCTGACAACCATTCCAGAAAAAGATTTCCAAAATTGATTTTAGGGTAGACCAGGTGCTAGCATGGGTGCATAGCTTCCCAAGGTGACGATAGTGATGTTCAGCAATGAGGTATGTAGCACTTTTTCTGGGATAGTTCGTGAACTTAATTGTCCAACCTCATATCATATGTAAGTGGGCTCTAAGGCATCATTATTGTTTTGTTACCAAATGTTCTAAGCTTTACAGTGAATAATATTCACTGGGGAAGCAAGTAACTAAGGGCATGTGAGAATGTGATATTAAAACGAACGATGTTGCCGCTGTAGGCCCAGAATGGAATAAGGTCATGGCCAACAGAATTCCAATTATTCCTGAATATTTCCGCCACCTTTCTTACTTTGACAGAGGCATCACTGCACTTTTTAGAAAACTGGGGTGGGGAGGGAATAGATGTCAAAAATAAAAATGAAGTCAACTCTGATAATGACGGAAATGTATTTGTGATTTCTTCCCCACTCCCACCTCCAGGGCCTTTAATGACAGAAATTGTGTCATTTTAAACTAAATCTGAATACTGCTCATAGTAGCTCTACAAACATGTTTTATAGTCCCCCCACTTTTTCATTAATATTAGAATTAAAGATGGACTTCTCAGGGCTCTCTGATGTGAATCAACATAGTACCGAAAGACGTTTGTTATCAAAGGGACAAGTCATAATTGTCTTCTGGAGAGAGAGAGTACTTCTGCAGGGGGAAAGGGGGCCTAGCCAAGCCTGCAGCAGGACATGGAGGGACAAGAACTTCATGAGTACATGGCGCCAAGGGTGGATAAAAACCCGGGTCAGGCTGAACTGTACATTTTATATGTCTCAGATCAAAAAGAGGTAGCAATGAGTATCACAGTGACGTCAGCCCATTTGTCTCTGGAGCCGTGCTGTGCAGCTGGTCCCAGCTGCACACTGAGGTCCTCTTTACTATCCTTACAGTCCCTGCACTCCTATCTCCAGTTCCCTGCATCCCATGTCTTCGTTCCTGGTTTTTCTTTCTCCTTGTAGTGAAGTACATCCTCAAGGAACCTCTTATAAAGGGCCTATGGGCGAGAAAGATTGCGATGCCAAACGTGAACTGAAATTTTCTTTACCTAAATGCTTGATTGATGGCTTGATTTGGGATAGCATTTTGGGCTGTAAATTATTCGCCTTCAAAAATTTGAAAGTATCAATCCATTGCTCCTAATGTCACTGTCAAGAATTTCAAAGATGCTTGATTCTTAATCTTTTATTATGTGATCTTTCCTCCCCTTTCACCCTGGAAGCTTGCAAACTCTTCTCTTTGTCTCCATTGAGAATTCAGAAATTTTATAATAAATCACAGTTCCTCAGAGTGGCACTATTTCCACATCTAAGTGCATCCTTCTAACACCTTAGAGTTATGTTCTTTAATTATGGAAAATTAAATCATTTTCTGTCTTCTACATTCTCTTGTTCTCTCTTTATGGAAAGACCAGGTCTGCAACTTTCTTATTTTCCATTCTGTTCTATTCCCTAGGGAACTTCCTCAGATCATCTTCTAACCTTTCAATAAGTTAAAGAAAATCTGCTAGAATATTTAAACATTCCCAGATATTTTTTCTTTGCTTTTTAATATGCTCCTGTTCTTGTTTGATGCATGTACCATCTCCTCTTATCTATCTCAGAATATTAAAGGTGGTTGCCCAGATTCTGTTTCCTCCTAGTTTAGGGGGCAGAGGGGTAGGTTGTTTGCTTGGTGTCTTTCATCCACATTAGAGATTTTCCTCAAGTATTTGGTAATCCATCGTCTGCTCAAGAGTGATGGGATAAAAAGGTGATTAGTGGTCCTAAATGCACAGGTGGAGTTTTCACATTCGATCCACACATTTAGATGCTCTGAGTGGTAGGTTTGGGGGAAACACTCCTGGATCTTTCCTTTGGGAAAGCTCATGTTCTCTGCCTGCATAGTGTCAGGCTGCTGCAACTTCTGGGACCGAGTAGGTTAGAGGATAGGTGGGTTCTGCTGTCAGCATTCTGCAGGTCCAAAGTTCCTCAGCGTGGCTGTTCTTAGTACTTACTTTCAGTCTCCCTCACATTTTCAGCCCCCTTGTCTCCAGACATTTAATTACTATAGTTTTGAAGGAGCTGAGAGAAGGGGTGTGTACACTTACTGAGGTAGGAGTGTTTAACCTGCCATCGAAACCTGGAGAATACAGGCTGTTTGGGGGCCATCTCTTCCATAAGAAGAGGGTTGTGAAGGAGAAAATATGAAATATGGAAATGCAGTGAAGTATAATGAACTCTGACCTCCAGGTTTCTAAGTCTGAATTTGTGTGTGAGACCACCAGCTTTGTATTCTAAGAGGCCTTCTTATGTAGTTTTACAACTACAGTGACATTTAATTGTAACCTTAAAGATGACTGGTTGTTTGGTACAACACGGTTAGATGCTTTATGATTTGCTATGTTAAGAGCGACCCAGACTCAGAGAGAGAGAGAGAGAGTTCTAATACATTTCTTTTTTGTCTTATCGAATGACAAGTAGGGTTATGACGAAATATAGAAATAAAGTGAAGTATAATGAACACTGACCTCCAGGTTTCTCTCTGAGGTTTTTTTTTTTTTTTTGTGACCACCAGCTTTTGCCTCATAAGAGAAACTTCTGCTTATGTAAGATCTGAAAATAATGTCATTATTGATATAAGAGAATTTTTATTGAAACCCTATATCTAAGAATAAATTTGAATACAATACAGGAGCAGAAAAAGAATACCTTGTGTTTTTTCCATACGCGTACACACTGGTTTCACAGGAACCTTGCTTTGTCGGTCCATGCTACTGAGCTGTTTTTGAGTGAAATTCCCAGGGTTACAAGCAGAAATACAGCGTGACAATAGACAGAGCATAGGGAAGACTGGCCGGGTACAGCCTTTGTGGGTGTTCACATTTAAAACAGATGGAAAACTAAATATTTAAAGTCATGTTTTCCAATCACAAATAAACATTTAGGAGTAAAGCAATTGCATTTTGAAAACACTGATAAAAACATCGCTCAAAGCATTTGACTTGCTCTTAGTATAAATCTGTTTTTTGAGAACCTTACCCAAATGTTTTCTTTAATGCAGGAAATTTTGTAATTTGGTATTTCAATTATGGTCTCCTTAAAGGCAGAATTTTTGTGTTTGGCTAAATGCATAAACATCTTGGTGTCACACGCGTCCACCTTCAGGGGTCTGGACATTCTCAATGCTGCCTAAATGTGACCTGGCAGGTCGGAGGATGGGAAAATTGCTGTGGAGAAGAGGCTTGAGAGGAATTTTTTGTAGCAAGTTATTGATGGAAAATGAATGTACCTACTATATAGCTCCTAAGTAAGAGTAGAGATTTTAACTTAGTTATGTAAAAGTTACTTTGTTTTGCTGTTTTCTATGTTACTTGTAGCACTTCTGCGGGAACACCTACACCAAATGTATTTAGGGAGACTTCCCCAGCCTGCTGAGATCGCTCTGTGAGTCTGCCGTCACAATTAAACAAATATAGTAAGAAGACATTTAGTCATAATATGTCTGTGCAAATTACTGCCAGCAGTCTCAGAGACCGAGAGTGAATGTGTTTAGAATTGTCTAAACAAGGAGATGGTTTCTCTGTGTGTAATTTTTAGCTATAGCCAAGTTCATTTACAACTTTCGACAATTACCGATTTGCAGGCAGAAAGTGCCATTTTCTATTTCATCTAGCAATCGTTTGAAAAATGTCTGACTTACATAGCATAAAAATGATAGCCCTGCCCAAGAGTTTGAGATTGCTGTGAGCTGTGGCACCAAGGCACTCTATCCAGGGCGACAGCTTGAGAATCTATCTAAAAAAAAAAAAATTATAGCCCCATTAAAACTCTCTGGATGTGCATTATGGAATTTTAGGAGAGTTGGCACTTGCTCTTAGTATAAATCTGAGTATAAAGTTGTTCTAATTTGTTCCAAACCATGCTTCCTGTATAGCACATGTCCAGAAAGGTGTTAATAGGTATTCTTGGAAGTAAAGAGTTTCAGTGAAAACCAGTGAATCCCAGCTGAGAAGGTTGCTCCCTATATTGCCTCTTTGCCCCTCCAGCTGCAACCAGCTTCACACAGGTTTCCCCTGAGAGAGCCCAGCCTCAGCTGTGGTAACTCCATCTCCTGACACTCCACGTGCAACATGGAAGGACCAGGGAGTGAACCCCTTACAGGGCCAGGCTTGGCTGACTGGTAGCAGGACCCAGGCGACCCCCTCAGGTGGGACATGCAATGGTGAGACATATTCTTGGTTTCAGGAGATACAGCTCAGTTGCCCACAGCCATGATTGGTGCAGTAACATATCTCTATTAGACAGTGTTCTCCAGAGAAACAGAGTCAATGGGATGTGGGTGATAGATAGATAAACAGATAGGTAGATAGGTAGATAGATGACGATAGATAGATAGATAGATAGACAGACAGACGGATAGATAGATTCATTATGAGGGACTGGCTCATGGGATTATGGAGGCTGAGAAGTTCCATCCTTTGCCACCTGCACGCTGGAGGCCCAGGTAGGCTGGGGGTGTAGTTCCAGTCCAAACTAGAAGACCTGAGAACCAGAGTAGACGATGGTGTAAGTCCCAGTCTGAGTCTGAAGACCTTGGAACCAGAGAGCCAATGTTTCAGGGCAGGAGAAGATGGATGTCCCAGCTCAAGAAGGGAGACCAAATTCCTCTTCCTTTCATCTTTTTGTTCTATTCAAGGCTCAACAGATTGGAGGAGGCCCATGTGCACTGGTGAGAGAGGTCTTCTTTATTCAGTCCATTGACTCAAATGTTAATCCTTCCAGAAACACCAAGAAATAATAGCTTACCAGCTATCTGGGTATCCTTGAACCCAGTCAAGTTGACATATAAAATTAACCATCACAACACCCTTGCACTGATTTCTTCCTTTCCTATTTTACTGTGCCCAGTCTCCCTCTTCTGTTCTCTGACATCATTTCTCCAAATAAATCTCCTCAGGAAAGCCCGTGTCTCATAGCTTCCACTTTTGATGGGGGAGGAGCAGGGCCAGGCAGAAATAGACACAGAATATCTTCAAACATGCAACCTGCGACTTGTTCAGCTCTGTGTCCCGATTTATATATTTGTTGCTAATGTACTGTTGTTGAACACAGAAAGTCTTCAAAACCTGCACCTGCACATGAGTTCATTTTCTAAGTGTGTGTCCTGCTCAGTGGCACCTGGGTCTGCACTGAAGAGCCCTGTGCTTGGCCTAATACTCTGCTGTCAAGTTTTTGAAATCCCTAATAATTTATGACAAAGGGGCTCCACACTTTCATTTTGCATTGAACCCTTCAAATTATGTAACTCATCCTCATCTGGGAGAGATGGAAAGAAATTATTTCCCTGTTTCTCAGAAAGCCATTGCAAGCCTGCAGACTTTGCGTGGAAACCCCCTGCACTGAAAATGTGGGGGTCCACTCACAGATTTGCTACCTTTCCCTTAATTCAGGTGTGTTAGTGATTGAAACTATTCGGGCTTCAGTTTTCTTGGCTCCTGGATTACACCAGCAGCTCTCAACTCTGGCTGAACATGGGGCTGTGAGAAATATCAAGGTCTGGGCCTCACCCTCCAAAGATTCTGATTCAGTTCATCAGGACAGGGCTGTGGTAGCAGTGTCTGAAAGCACCCCTCAGTGGTTGGGATCTAGCTGGGTCAAGAGCCCCCAAAGACCCCACCCCACTCTGATTCTGTGTGTGTGATGGTAGGCAGAAGCTCCGGTGGCACAAACTTCCACAGTTCTCATTTTGTAACACAGAATAAATTATTGAAAGAACATTGAAAGCTATTTGTAGTGTAGTAGTGTCTTTTTTTTGTTTGTTTTTGAGACAGAATCTAACTCTGTCACCCTGGATAGAGTGCTATGGCATCATAACTCACAGCAAACCCAAACACCTGACCTCAAGCAATCCTCTTGCCTCAGCCCCCCGAGTCCCAAGTAGCTGAGACTACAAGTGTGTACCACCATGCCCAGCTAACTTTTCTATTTTTAGTAGAGATGGGGTCTTGCTCTTGCTCAGGCTGGTCTCCAATTCCTGAGCTTAAGGGATCTAGCTGCATCAGCCTCCCAGAGTGCTGGGATTATAGACGTGAGCCCCCATGCCTGGCCTAGTACTGTAGTGTTTAAGAAGAAAAGTTTAAATTTTCTTGATATCTTTTTGTTGGAAGGTATCACACATAATATATAAACAGTATTTATACAGAGTTGTTGGGGCTAGGTACAATGGCTCATGTCTTTGATCCTAGTACTCTGGGAGGCCCGGATGGGAGGATCCTTTGAGCTCATGAGTTTAAGACCATGTCTCTACTAAAAATAGAAATGTTAGCTGGGCATTGTGGTGGGTGCCTGTAGTCCCAGCTACTTTGAAGGCTAAGGCAAGAAGATTGAGGTTTGAGGAGCCCCAGGAGTTTGAGGTTGCTGTGAGCTCTGTGGCACAGGGTGACTAAGTCAGATTCTGTTTCAAAAACAAAAACAAACAACAAACAAAAGAATTACAGGGAAGGGAAGCAGAGTTCAGAACAAAGGGACCCCCCCAAGGGGCTTTAATAGAAGAATCACTCAAGCATGCTGTAAAAACAAACAAATAAGCAAACAAACAAAACTAATCATTGGACCACCCTTCATTTCAAGAAGAAAACGAGTTCCACGCAGAAATGTCCCTAAAGCCATCTGGAATTTTGTAGGGCTTTGGTGAAACAGAATGTTAGTACTTGGAGAGAGAATAACTCTGAATCAAAGATAAGGCTGAAAAGGAAAAGAAAATAATCTTGTAAAAATATTGATTAAATAGCTGCCACCACCCACAATGCAGAACCGCTCTGATTGATATGCAGAATGGACTCATGACTATTATTTGGTGGATAAAAAAGATGCTTCTGAATTCCCTTCTGATTTTTCTCTGATAATGTAGAAGGAAAACATTAACAATTAACTATCTGTTGCATGGTGGAGTCTTTTTTTAAACCTAGCTTTTACCTAATTAATATGTGCGTCCTTGTAGTTCCCCCACAATAGCAATGATTTTGGGGGGAAAGGAACATTTTTGTCACCCGCCATTTTTGTAATGAAGTATGTTGCTGTTTTCTCCCCTTGGGCCCTCTGGACACGTGAAAGCTACATTTATTTATGTCCCCACACTTATCTACTTAGGTTCAGGGAGCATCAGTGAGAGGGCTGTAAAATTATACTTCTGTTTTATTTTCTTTTTAAATATAATAATAATGTGAGAGCCAAACGTTACACCCTGGTGTGATGGCTTTTGCATGAAATGTAGCTCTGCACGAGGTGGGTGCATCACCTGGGCAGGAGGCCATGCGCCAGGGATGCTTAGTGTATGCCCTTGTCAGCTGCTCTGGTCACCCAGGTGTGTTATTCCTCCTTTTCAGTCACATTCAATCCTGGAAGTTTTAGCTCTTGTCTGGAAGCATATCAGGTCAGTGAATTAGATGCTATCAGCCTGCAAACCGTATGTGCTTTTCTTTGTCTGCCTGATCCAGTAGCAAGTTCTTCCCCTGAGTCTGCTCTCCCTGGAATGTGCTGACTCTTGGATGAGCTCTTGCACCCTCAAACACACAGCTTGTTCTCAGCCTAATTTTTGTTTGTCCCTATTCAGGCACAGGTGGGCTTAATTAAATTTTGGTAGAAGGAGTGAGGTTGACAGCCTGCTGTCCCGTTGATCAGAAGGATGCACTTTTATTTAGAAATAAATAAGAAAAGAATGGGTATCACAGATTCAATTTTTGTCTTTATAAAATCTGATACAAGGACTTCATTGATATTCTGTGTACTCAGAGCATATGTCAACAGAATGACATGCTGAAATGATTATATGAGAGAGAGAAAGATTTTTTTGAAGGAATCTAGGTAGCTTTGGCTGATTCTCTATTCCATGACTAAGCTACATTTCATGTTTTATGTTTTTATAAAAGCAATGATAAAAAGGTAGCATATTAGCACTTAAGATTCATGCACCTTATCTAGCACCTAAACTAGGCCTATCAGATCCTCAGTCTTTATAGTGTTTGTATAAATTTTATAGACTGAGAAGCTGGGGTTCCAAATGCTGAAATATATTGCCTGTCCTGTAGTCTCTTCACTAGAACTCAGGAGTCTTCTTGGTTAAGTATTTGCCAGGTTGACCACTCTTCCTCTCAGGCAGTTTTCTAGCCTGAGCCATACACACACACACACACACACACACACACACACGTATACACACACATATGTTTTATATATATATATATAAATAAAAATATATATTTAAAAGTTCCAAGATATATATAATTTTTAAGTCTCATAGAGATACTTCTTATATCTATCACACATGGAAAAGTATATCCTGCTTGCTTTACTGAATGTATTTTTATGAGAAAATATTTAATTGAACAAATAACAAATTTTTGTGAATTTTACGGTGACCAATAAAATATGTGAAGTATAAAATCCAATTCCTTTAACATCTACTGAAATGAATTTTGGATACATGTGATATACAGTTTACTTACTTCCTCATTAGACCCCTTTGGAATTGATACAATGTTTTGTTTTTTGAAACAGAGCTTCACTTTATCACCCTGGGTAGAGTGCCATGGCCTCATAACTCACAGCAACCTCAAAGTCTTGGGCTCAAGACATCCTTTTGCCTCAGCCTCCAGAGTTGCTGGGACTACAGGTGCCAGCCACAATGCCTGGCTATTCTTTTTAGAGACAGGGCCTTAACCAGGCTGCTCTTGAACTCCTGAGCTCAAGCAATCTAACCATGTCAGCTTCCCAGAGTTCTAGGATTACAGGCACAAGGCACTGCCACCATGTCTGGCCTTTGATACAATGTCTTTATAGTATATACCTTTATTTGAACTCCTAAACTGACCTCCATCCCTTAAAGATTAGCAATTCTTTTTTCTTTCTTTCTTTTTTTTTTTTTTGAGATGGAGCCTCAATCCCCCTGGGTAGAGTGCCATGGTATCACGCTCACAGCAACCTCCAACTCCTGGGCTCAAGCGAGTCTCCTGCCTCAGCCTCCGAAGTAGCTGGGACTACAGGCGCCCACCACAACGCCTGGCCATTTTTTGGTTGCAGCCATCATTGTTGTTTGGTGGGCCCGGGCTGGGGATTCGAACCTGCCACCTTAGGTGTATGTGGCTGGCGCCTTAGCCGCTTGAGCCACAGGTGCCAAGCCGGCATTTGGGTTTTTATAAGTCATCTAGTTGAACAGTCCCACCTGGCATCTTCTAGGTGGGGAAAAAAATAAGAAATATCTCATTAGAAAAGGAAAGAACACACACAGACACTTTACAAAACATAGTTTCTCTAGTTTATCTGTTGTGTAATAAAAACATTGAAAGTACCATTCTTAATATGTCTTAATTATATGAAAAGGCAAGAGGCTACCGGATTTTGCGAACATAGCATAATCATTCCTTCATGTGGCTGTAGGAGAACTACGATCCCTGGCTGATTTTCTATAGGGATTTCGGTCTCAACTCCCAGGAGATACAAAGACTCCAAAATGTTAGATGTCCCCTTGACCCTAACATCAGGGGCCTGTGTCTCAGTGGATCCATTAGCCTGTCTGTGGCTTTCTCACAAACCACTTTTCCCACCTTTTTCTTTCCCACAAATCAGTTTGCGTATTTTTTCCTACCACACTACCATTGCTGGATTGTGCAGGAGACTTGCCCGGACCCTGCCACCTGGAAACACAGTTCTGGCTTTCTTTGGCATGTAAGCTGGGGCAGGAGGCAAGAACATAAGGTCATTTCCCCCTCACGTGTATTTGCTGTGACAAGAAAGGGCGCCTCTGCGAGGGTCTGTCTGGGGACAGTAGGCCTCTTCCTCAGCACAGTGTGCCAGCATTAGTGTGTTAATAAAATGGGTAAGATGTACCCTTTGGATTCTTTATTTAAATAAAATGTCTTCTAAATGACTTTCTCATTAGCTTCTGGGGAAGAGCTCCTAGGTTAGGCCGTGGTTAGGTTGTAATCTCCGGATCGGATCATGCGTGATATTCTGAACAGTCTGGGCCTTGCATTTCCTCCCCCTGTCTGTCCTGCATCTGCTTATCTGCCCTGCTCAGCAGCTTCCTTGGTCTGTGCGGGCTGCACCCCCAAACCTCCCTCCTTTCTCTGGCATCTGCCACTGCCCCGCCCCCCAAAACTTGGGGGCCTCATCTTCCCTCACCTGATTTTTTCCCCTCTTTGAGATGCTTGGATTCATTTTGACCCCCTAAAACTTAATGTGTGTACCAATAGCCTACCGTTGACTGGCAGCCTTACTGACAACATAAACAGTTAATTAGCACTTAGGTTGTATGCTATGTATATTCTGTACTGTATTCATACCGTGAGTACTTACAGAGAAGAAACTGGCTTTTTAATAATTATTTTTTTTGAGACAGAGTTTTACTTTGTCATTGGCATCATAGCTCACAGTAACCTCAAATTCTTGGCTCAGCCTCTCCAGTAGCTGAGACTACAGGTGCCCACCACAACACCTGTCGATTTTTAGATGGGGTCTTGCTGTTGCTCAGGCTGGTCTCAAACTCCTGAGTTTAAGCAATCCACCCACCTCGGCCTCCCAGAGAGCTCAGAGTACAGGTGTGAGCTCCCACGCCCGACCTTCTAAGAAACTGTTATTAGGCAATCATAAGGAAGAGAAAATATGTGTTTTTTTTTTTTTTTTTGAGACAGCCTCAAGCTGTCCCCCTGGATACAGTGCAATGGCTTCACAGCTCACAGCAACCTCCAACTCCTGGGCTCAGGCGAGTCTCCTGCCTCCACCTCCCAAGTAGCTGGGACCACAGGCACCCGCCACAATGCCCGGCTATTTTTTGGTTGCAGCCATCATTGTTGTTTGGCGAGCCTGGGCTGGATTCGAACCCACCACCTTAGGTGTATGTGGCTGGTACCTTAGCCACTTGAGCCACAGGTGCCGAGCCGAAAATATGTCATTTTTTAAGTGGACATGTATCATTGTAAAAGTCATCCTCCTTCTCTCCTACTCTCCTGGGAGTTGAGTAGGCTGAGGAAGAGGAGGAAGAAGGAAGGACGGTGGGCATGCCGGCTCCGGGGTGGCAGAGATGGAAGAACATCCAGGTATAAAGACAGTCCAGACCACTGTTTGTCTGGGGTCAACTGTGTCTGATCTCCGGGTAAGCTGCTCACTAGATTGTGCTACAAGAACACACACTGAGTCTAGGGGAACCAGGAAGCAAGTTGGACTCATCGCTCACCAAGCAAAGTGTCAGAGAAACTGTGCCTTAAAATAAGATGTTGCCTGCATTGTTGCTGAGAGTACAATTGAGTCTTACTTAGGGCCAGTTTTTTTTTTTTTTTTTTTTTTGAGACAGAGTCTCAACCTGTTACCCTGGGTAGAGTGCAGTGGTATCATAGCTCACAGCAACCTCAAACTCTTTGGCAAGCTATTCTTTTGCCTCAGCCTCCCAAGTAGCTGGGACGACAGGAGCCTGCCACAATGCCCGGCTATTTTTAGAGAAGAGGTCTCACTCTGGCTCAGGATGGTCTCTATCCTGTGAGCTCATATTTCCACTTATCTCATGGACTTATTTGAGTGTTATTGAATGGGGAAATCTCATAGTTGAAGGATTTGGCAGCTATGTCTAGTCCGTGGGTTAGCTCCTCTGGGCACCTTTGGTCAGTTACCTGTGGCCAGGACTTTGGAGGGTCTCTCTGAAGGGCAGCACAGTTCTCCGTAAGCTGTCACTGCAGATAAAGAAGTTTAAGTGAGTGGCAGTTAAAGGATCTACAGTAGTTTCATGGAGGAGAAAGGGCTAAAGCTGAGATCTGGCTCCCTGAGGGCAGTGGGGGATTGTGAAGTCCTTCAGGCAGGTGAACGGAGGAGAGAGAGCCCTCTCTCCCTCGGCCCCCATCTGAAACCCAAGGCAGGGTCAGGAGTGGATGGGAGCTCAGGCAGATACCTGCCTTGTATATCTGCTCTCCTCACTGTTCCTGAAAAGTTGATAGGTTTTATGTGAATGATAATGAGGCTATAAATGAGATTATTTTAAATGAAAAGTAAAGACATATTGGTACTTAGGTCAGATGAAGCTAAGTCAAAAGTGATTTACAAAAAATAGTGATTTACAAGTTTTCGTGCTGGGTGTTTATGCATACGGTAAGGTAGATTTTGAGAATTTGATTTGGAAGTTGTGGGTCAGTTTCAAAGGTTTCTCTTTAGTTTAAATGTGTTGAGCTCTGTTTGTATTATTGGATAGCTGAGCGTCCGTATAAGCTCTAGGTTGGGAAGTCACGAGTAAAGATTTTGGATCCATAAGCAAACAGGAACTTGTAACAGAAGTTCAGGAAGAGAACCAGAAAAAGAAAAAAATGCTCATAGGCAAAAATAAGAACCATGAAAGAATGCTGAAGGAAGTTGTCCTGAAGAGTGTGGGCTTACCCCTGCCTCTTCTGTCTGTGTGTAACAGTTCTAGCATGGCTTGGCTGATAGCTCCCTGCATTATACCATATTGCATTCATTGAGCAAGATTGGTCTTTGTGTTCTCATTTCTAATATGAGGAACTTGGTCTGGAAAGTGCTGTGAGCATTTCAGTTGCCTGCAGAAACGTTTCTTCCAAGGCAGTTTCTTTCTGTACCTCTGAGTGGATATGAGGCTCTGGGAGGGTTTGGGGAGAGAAGGGAGAAGGGGGGGGGGTGTCTGGAGTTGGGCTTTAGTCCCACTTCCTCCTCTGATCCTGGGAGGTTGGATCTCAGAATCTTCACAAGACAGGGATTGACAGTTGCTAGCCTTGGTGATCTTTCACACCCCTTCAAGATCAAGAATCCTACAAAGATAATATGAATGATGCCTGACTCATGTGCGCTGTTCTAGAATTTAGGGGTGCCTCCGTAGCATGGTCTCTTTTATCCTCAGGGCCTTTGACCCTGCAAAGTAGCTGAGGCAAATATTAACATCTCCATTTGATAAAGAATTTAAGCCTCAATACAGGCTGGGTGAGTCACCTAAATCCTGTTGCTCCGGAGTGTCAGAGGAGGAAGAGGACATGGTGGTGCCTTGTTCCTGCCATGCTGTCTCTTTCACGACATCCTTCTGTGAGTCTCCACCATGCTGGGGGTCTGTTCTGACCAAAAGTATGTAATTCCAGACCTATCCAGCCCCTGTGCCTGTTCTCACGGTGGTCTAAGCTGGGTCAGTTTGTGGCAGCTAGTCGTGAGTTCCTTCTCCTGTCAGGAAGTCCAGGCAGCCCAGCTCCTTGATGGACTTTCTGCCTCCCAGGCCTGCGGCATCATGCACACACTGTCCCTTTTCAGCCCAGCAGCTATGTCCGCTTAATACCCTCTCCTCTGGAGCAGTCTTTGCCCTACCATTTGGCCTTGCCTTGGGGCACGGAACACAGAAGCCCACTCTCTCTGCTTCTCTGGGTGGACTCTGCTCTCTTTGGGAGAGAAGCTTGGATCGATATTCTGCTTCTCACCAGGATAGTGGTTGGTTTTTAGACAGAATCTCACTCTGTTGTATTTGGTAGAATGCTGTGGTATCATACCTTACAGCAATCCCAAACTCTTGGGCTCAAGTGATCTTTTTGCTTCAGCCTCCCAAGTAGTTGGAACCACAGATGCCCACCACCACACCGGCTAGTTTTTCTATTTTTAGTAAAGATAGGGGTCTCCCTCTTACTCAAGCTGGTCTCCAACTCCTGAGCTCAGGTGATCTTCCCGCCTTGGCCTCCCAGAGTGCTAGAATTACAGATGTGAGCCACTGGGCCCAGCAGGATGGTGGTTCTTGTTTGTGTCCCTCCTGCTGCCTGTTTAACATGCCATGTACCAGCTGTGGGGTTCCTGAGAGCATGATTCTCAGCCCAAACTCAGCACTCTTGGCTTCTAACTTGCTGCAGGGATGTCAAACTAAAGGTCAGTTCTTATCTTAAAAATTAGGTTATAGGACCATCAGTGAAGATAAATGTGGATACATATAAGATAGATTATAGTCTTGAAGAGTTCACTAAACACATCCACTTTTACCCTCAATGTCAAGTGTGGCACGGCCCAGTAGGTCTGTAGTGCCGTATACTATTTGCATGGTAAAGAATGGAGCTCAATACCTGGAAGCATGCCACCTTCCTAGACTCAACCAGAAAGAATTAGAAATCTTGAATAGACCTATATCAACAGTCACTGAAATAGCATCAATAATACGAATCTCCCAAAAAAGAAAAGTCCGGGACCAGATGGCTTCACACCCAAATTCTATCAAACCTTTCAAGAGGAACTAGTACCTCCTATATTATACAACATTTTCCAAAGCATAGAAAAAGAAGAAATACTTTCCCACACATTCTGTGAAGCAAATATCACCCTGATATACCTAAACCTGAAAGGATCCAACAAAGAAAGAAAATTATAGACCAATATCATCAATGAATGTCAATGCAAAAATATTCAATAAGATCTTAGCAAACAGAATCCAGCAACACATCAAAAAAATTATACACCATGATCAAGTTGGCTTTATTCTAGGGTTATAGGGTTGATTCAACATATGCAAATCTATAAATCTAATGCATCACATCAATAAAATAAAAAACAAAGACCGTATGATTCTCTCAATTGATGCAGAAAAAGTCTTTGATAATATCCAACATCCTTTCATGATCAGAAAAGAGAAGGGATAGAAGGGACATTTCTTAAACTGATAGAGGCCTTCTTTAGCATACTCACAGCCAATATCATATTGAATAGTGTAAAATTTAAAACATTTCCACTCAGGTCAGGATCGCGGCAAGGATGCCCACTGTCTCCACTTCTATTCAACATAGTAATGGAAGTCTTAGCTATCTCAGTCAGGCAAGAGGCGGTGATCGAGGGCATACAAATAGGGTCAGAGGAAATCAAACTCTCACTCTTCACTGAAGATCTGATCCTATAAATCCAGGGACTCAACTTCAAAACTCTTAGAAGTGATCAAGGAATGCAGCAGTGTCTCAGGATACAAATTCAATGCTTACGGGTCTGTTGCTTTATATATGCCAACAATAGTCAAGCTGTAAAAACAGTCAAGGACTCTATTCGTTTTACAATAGTGCCAAAGAAGATGAAATATCTGGGAATTTACCTAACAAAGGATGTGAAAGATCTCTCTATAAAGAGAACTATGAAACTCTGAGAAAAGAAATAGCTGAAGATGTTAACAAATGGAAAAATAGACCATGCTCATGGCTGGGAAGAATCAACATCATTAAAATGTCCATACTACCCAAAGCAATCTATAAATTTAATGCAATTCCTATTAAAACACCAGTGTCATACTTTAAAGAACTTGAAAAAATAGTACTTCGTTTTATATGGAATCAGAAAAAACTTTGAATAGCAAATACATTACTCAGAAATAAGAACAAATCAATAGGTGTCACATTACCAGACTTCACGCTATATTATAAATCTACAGTGATCAAAACAGCATGGTACTGGCACAAAAACAGAGCAGTAGATTTATGGAGCAGAATAGAAACTCAAGAGATAAACCCAGCTACTTATTGTCATTTGATCTTTGATAAGCCAGTCAAAAATATTCAGTGGGGGAAAGACTCGCTATTTTACAAATGGTGCTGGGTGAACTGCCTGGCAACCTATAGAAGACTGAAACTGGTCCTCCACCTTTCACCATTAACAAAAATTGATTCTCACTGGATAAAAGATCTAAACTTAAGACATGAAACTATAAAAATGCTAGAAGAGAGTGCGGAGAAAACACTTGAAGAAATTGGCCTAGGAGAATATTTTATGAGGATGACTTCCTGTGCAACACCAAAAATACATTATTGGGATCTGATCAAACTAAAAAGCTTTTGCACAGCCAGAAGCACAGTATAAAGCAAACAGACAACCTTCAGAATGAGAGATTTTTTTCAGGTTATGCTTCTGACAAGGTCTGATAACTAGAATCTACAGAGAACTCAAATTAATCATGAAGAAAAGAACAGATAACCCCATTTCTATGTGGGCAAGAGACTTGAACAGAAACTTCTCTGATGAAGACAGGCACATGGCCTACAAACACATGAAAAGATGCTCATCCTCCTTAATCATCAGAAAAATGCAACTCAAAACAACTCTGAGATATCATCTAACTCCAGTAAGATTAGCCCATGTCACAAAATCCCAAAACTACAGATGCTGGCGTGGATGTGGACAAAAGGGAACGTTTCTACACTGCTGGTGGGAATGCAAGCTAATATGAACTTTTTGGAAAGAAGTTTGGAACTAAACTCCAAAGAAAAAGGGTAGACAAAAGGGTCTACAAAAGTAGACCTACCATTTTATCCTGCCATTCCTCTACTAGGTATATACCCAGCTGATCAAAAAGTATTTTACAACAAAGACATATGCACCAGAATGTTTATTGCAGCCCAATTCATGATAGCCAAGACATGAAAACAGTCCCAGTGCCCATTGACCCATGAATGGATTAACAAATTGTGGTATATGTATACCATGGAATACTACGCAGCCATAAAAAAGATGGAGACTTCACATTTTTTTATGTTTACCTGGATGGAGCTGGAACATATTCTTCTTAGTAAAGTTATTTCAAGAATGGGGAAAAAAGTATCCAATGTATTCAATACTACTATGAAATCAATATATAACCACCTACACACTCATATGAATGGCAAAACATAACTATAGTCCAGAAAGTAGAAGGGAAGAGGAGAGAGAGGTGAAGGGAGGGGGGACATGGGAGGAGGGAGTATATTTGGGGGGGGACCTCATCTAATGAGCATGATGCAATGGTACCTTTCAAAACTATTAAGAAATGAGTATAATTGTGATGGATGTGTTAGTTCAGTGTAAGCATTTCCCATTGTATATCAAAGCAGTACCCTGAACCCCATAAATGCATCAATGTACAAAGTTATGATTTAATGAAAAATAACAAAAATAAAATTATTTTTAAAAAAAGAATGGGGCTGAAAAGGAAGGAAGTGCTGACTTGTGTGACATTTTAGATAAACTTTATAAGTGATGGGCTAAGTGGAAGAAGCCAGTCATGAGAAACCACATATTACATAACTCCATTTATATGAAAGGTTTTGAAAAGGCAAATTGATAGAGACAAAGTAGATTTGTGGTTGCCTGAAGTTGGGATTGGGTTCGGGGGGTGGCATGTGGGATCTTACTGGAGGGATAAAAAGGTCTTGAAATTTATTCTTGGTGGCGACTGCATTACTCAGTGAAGTTACCAAAATTTATTGAATTGTATACCTAAAATGGGTAGGTTTTATGACATGTCAAATATATCTCAATATTTTTATATGTATAGATATATATTTTTTAAACAGAGAATAAGTCTTAGACTAGATGTACCAATTTCCAGGTTGTAAATCATGTCTTGGTCATAAACAGGCTGAGGAATCTTGGCTCTAGGAGAGTTGTCAGAATTCTCGAGGTGACAATTACTTTAGATTAGATTCTAGAATCAGTTTGTAAAACACTGTTCTCTTTTGAATTTGTATTTTGACAAGAATTTCAGTAACTGTCTTCTGTACTATTCTGTCTTGTGGACGAGAGAGAAAAATGTGAACCAGACCAGTCAGGAGGACCCTGGTTTCATATCATGGACTTTGGGGAAACTCTGTCTTTCTTTATCCTACCTCTCAATTTTTCTCTTTTCTCCTCCACACCTGACTTTTTTGCACTAATAATACATAATCAGTCTAGGAAATTAAGATGTTTAAAGGACCCACAGCACATTATAGGCCCATTTCGGACATTTAGGTGGTTTTCTGCTTCTGAGCTTCCAGATCAGAAACTACTAACTACTCATCAACACCTTGGGGTGCTTCTGAGAAGCGCACAGTTTGGGTCAGCAGGGATGCACGCTCAGAGTTGTGTATCCATATTGCCCAGTTGTTTCCCCAAATCCATCTGTACAGTGCAGGATTGGAGTGATGTGGATTTGCATGCAGTGTGGGTCCAAAATATGAGCTGGCTGTGGAATTCACTGCAATTATGGGCTTTGTCATTGGATATGCTCTGTGCAGAAGTGGGGAGATGGTGTTACCACTGCACATGAGGCGTACAGACAGCACCTGGGCTATTGGTTTTAATCCTGGGCACCAGGCTTCAAATGAGACTGGCTACCTGACTTTGTGCTGAGCCCATGGCCAGCGCAGGACAATGTGTCTTATAAGGGGTAATTGAGGCATCCAAGGTGCAGTTGCTTGTGAGAAGTCTGGAAAGCCTATCATTAACTTTAAGTATTTGAGGAGCTGTCCTGTCAAGAGAAATTAGATCACTTTGTGTGGTTGTAAACGCAGAATAAGCAATAATGGGTAGGTGTTCCTGGAAGGCAGGGTTCTGGGCAGTGTTAAGCAAGCCCTGTGTAACAGACCAGTCCCAGGATGGGTTGGGCTCCCCCAGGAAACTGCAAGTCCTCCTCTCCCTACCTCCCTGGAGATAACCCGCAGGACAGCAAATGCCATTTGGATGAAGAGGTGATGTCCATGGAATTCATCACAAGGGTTCCATTTGGGTACCTCTGGGAAAATGACTGTGAAGTTAAAGTCACTGTACTGATTGGGACAGGCTTTCACAAACCCTGCTGAAAATACTCTTTCTGCAATCACCAGTTATTCTCTTGCTTCATAGAGGAAAGAAGTACCTATTGAACTTTTAATCCCACTTTTTATGTGCTCAGTTCATCAGGGAATGAGAGGTTAGGTTTCGGGTGATCTTTGACGTTCAGTTAGGCTGTTGGACTAGCTGTGTGAGGACATGGCCTTTCTCATTTGTTTATATTTTCCTTGTACGTTATGGTTTGCCTACCTTAGGTCTTTTCGACTTCAAGATTCTCAATCTTATGTATTTGTACTGTTTCTAAATTTTGGCAGCATTAAAAAGTTATAACTTTTCCAGTATTATAGAAACAGCAACCATTTTAATTATGTCTTTGATACTTTTTAACATGTATTTTTCTTGTTTTGGTATTATACTTTGGGAAGGTGGAAAAATAACAGGCCACAAAATTCCTGAGAAGATGTGGAAGAATTACCCACCTCATTTTAATGTTCCTTAACCACAACTGATTAAATAATAACCTAATCCCTGCCCTTGCAGAGGGAGTCTGGGAAACAGCAGAAGGGGCACCCCAGGCAGCAGACTCTGGCTCCACCCCAGAGCGGCTGAATCAGAATCTGCATTTGAACAAGACGCCCTTCCTCCCTGGTGGCTGTGCTGGGGAAACTGTGGGGAACAGTCATTATCTCACCTCTTGTTTGTTTTATTTTTGAGCACCTGTTAAAAAGTACCTGGCAGTGTGACTGTGTTCTTTCACAGGCATGAGCCCATTTAATCCACGGGACAATCCTGTAAAGGAAGTGTCATTAGAGTCTCAGAAAAGTTGTCACCGGACCTGCCAGAGATATCATCTAATGACACTTCCTGGAGCCTGCATGTCCTCAGCTTGAGACAGGAAAATTGAGGCCCAGCTCTGACTTGTACACCCTGTACCTCTGGGCTGAGCCCAAGGCCTCGGGGAGGACTGCAGAGGCAGCTCAGTCCTCAGCCTCTGACCCCGCATGGTTCAGTGGAGCCTTGCTGTGAAGGAAGGCTCTGCATCAGAACAGACTCTGTGTGTGTGTGTCTCGGATACTTGTTAGGAACCAGCTCTGATCTAATGTTTCTCAGGCCTTTGTGACATCCTGTTTGTTTTCTTGGATTCTGAGAGGGGAAATAAAACTGATGACAAAAAGTGGCCTTTAATGGCTAAGTAATATTTCTGTTTTCCTGTGTACCTCCCTCTTCTTAGATGTTTAAGAAAAAGCTTGTGTTTGTCACTCTTGGTACACTTGTGAAAAATAATGAGTTTTTTACCCCGGTAGTGAACTCATAGCTTAGAAATCTCAGGATATTTGAGTTTTCCTAAAAAATGTGAGATTCTGGCTGGTTGCAGTGGCTCATGCCTGTAATCCTAGCACTCTGAGAGGCCAAGGTGAGCAGATGGCCTGAACTCAGGAGTTCCGGACCCCTGTCTCTACTAAAAATAGAAAAACTCGTTGGATGATGTAGCAGGACATGCAGTCCCAGCTACTTAGAAGGCCTAGGGTGAGGAACGCTTGAGCCCAAGAGTTTCAGGTTGCTGTGAGCTATGACTACACCATAACACTCTAGCCAGGGCGACAGAGTGAGACTCTGTCTCAAAAAGAAGTAAAAAATAAGTTTCCAGTTATTTTTTAATAAGTGGAGGTTCCTTTCCACCTGGGGAGTGTGGGGGACACAGAGATTACTATCATGTAGTATACCACTTAACAAAATAAATTCTGATAATTAAAGTAAAATTAGTAAAATGTGTAGGATACTTTATGTCAGGTGTCCTCCAACTATGGCCCACAGGCCACATGCGGCCTGCCTAGGATATTTATCCGGCCTGCCGGGTGTTTTGCCGCCACTGCCTGTCCTACTTAGCAGCCCACTTGTCCTGGGGCCCCACAGTCCGGCCCTCCAATGGTCTGAGGGGCAGGGAACTGGCCCACTGTTTAAAAGGTTTGAGGACCCCTGCTTTATGTAATATGCAATGGTTCATCTACCTACTCTGTGTTTAGATTGAAGTCCTAGGTGTGATCTAAAGAGGGGGACATATTCTAGAACACACCAAACCTTTCCTATACTGTCCCCACCTATTCTTTACAGGATGTGGGCCACATTTAACTGTCCGCCCACTGCCACTTGGTGGTGTTTTTGTTCCTCTTGAGGTATCATCCCGTTTTCTTTGTCTTTACTACCACTGACATCAGCTTATTTCATATAAATGCTTCATATATTAAACACATATGCAGTGAAAATATTGTTTTGATTTGTTTTGTGGATTGTTTCTCTGAAAGGGCATATCTGGGGAAATGAGTAATTTTTCATATCCTGTTCTTGCAGGAAGAATTTTAAATCGTTTCTCCAAAGACATCGGACATTTGGACGATTTGCTGCCTATGACATTTTTAGATTTCATCCAGGTAACTTTAACAAGTTCTTACACATGGACAGTCGAAGTTCTTACTTTTTTAAGTCCTTTTCATGGGGATTGGGAGTGGGGTTTCTCAATGTGTAATGTTAACTTAGTGAAAGGCCATGTTTGTCAAAGAAAGGTGTGGTTGTGATGGGGAGGCAAAGTGAGCGTGAGTAATCGCCCGTGTGTGGGAGTGGCCACACTCAGCAGCAGCTACTTGCTAGGTAAGTGGCTCTCCCGTCTGCCTCCCAGGGATCTGGCAGGGATTTCGCTTTACTGTGAACAGATTTCATAATACAGAAACAATCACCTCTCACGGAAAGATAGCCTAGATTAACTAAATTATGCATTGTATTACCACAAAGGGCAAATATTTACCTCACCTTTTTTGAGGGGATAAAACCAGGTGTGGTTACTTACAAAGAAAAGATTAGTAATAATAAGGTGAAAATAATACTTTGTTAACAAGGACAATAGTGAGCAGTTATTGCAGATACAAAGACTTTAAAGGCAGGGATGGTTAAGCCAATTTGAGTACGAGATCAAAGTCATCTCAGAAAATGTCTTTTTCATTTTTTTCTCAGCTTTTCTTTTCACACACACATTGATTGCTCAAAGTCTTAAGCTGTCTGTTTAACAAATAAAACCCCAACAATCCCAGAGAAATACTTTCTTTAAAGCATTTGTGTCCTCTGTGAACTTGAGGTTCTAAAGAATAATGTTGGGTCATCTCATCTCTCATCTCGTTCATTATTGTTGCGCGTGTGGGTTTTGCCCCCCCCGCCCCCCAACCCCTGTTGAATTCTGTCTATATGTCATTGATTCTGGCTGGGAAACTTTCTTTTTTCCCCAACTGTTTATTTTGGAATGCAATGTGTCTACCAAAGGCTGCACACAACGCCATGAGTCTGAACCTTTTTGACTTTCCTTGAGTTCTGGTTTATACTAGTTTCAATCGTGAACTGAATTTAAGGCTGAGAAGTTGAAATGCTAACATTGGGATCCGTGTCCCCCACCTTTTTATTTTCCAGTGCTCAAATGCTCTTCATGTTAAATCTTTAGGTCTCATCTGAGCTGCTATGATAAAAGGAGCCACATTACTTAATGTACAAAATTAGCTGTGTCAGAAAAATCAGTCCTAGGCCTGAAATGATTACAGGAATTCCTGTTAGTTGTATAGGGAAGGAGCAGTGACGATATGCAAACAGTAGCCCATGGGCAAAGGCAGTGACTGAAGGAAGCTGAGACTCACAGGCAGGTATTTTTATTGCAAACAAAAGCCTCTGACAAATTTTTTTGGTTGCAGCCGTCATTGTTGTTTGGCGGGTCCGAGTTGGGGATACGAACCCGCTACCTTAGGTGTACGTGGCTGACGCCTTAGCCGGTTGAGCTATAGGCGCTGAGCCTCTGACAAATTTTTAAAAACTATATTTATTTATTTATTTTTGCTGCTGCAAACTTGTTTCCACAATGTGCCCTGCTGAGTTTAGCTATGTGATTTACCCCCAGAAGCAGTCTTTCTCCAAAACAGGTTTATGGTTTTCATAGAATGCAGATAACTGTAAATCCACATTTTGACGCTGACTGTGAATGACTTCGAGAAGATTTTGTGGAAAGTTCTTTTTCTTTGCGACTGTGAGCGGCTGGCCCACTGTGTGCTTAGCAGAATGAGCCATCCTAATTAGAACCCCTCCTGTTTTTGTACGGAGGGACAGGATAGATGTCACTTGATTTCAATATAAAACATTCTCAGCAGCAGGAGAGAAAATTCTAGTCTCGTTGTTCTTCCGTTTCACCAGAGAGACAGGGTGTTTTGTATTATCCACTCTCATGATCTTGGTAAACATATCATTCTGGAATACTGCTGGTCCCAGTTAGCTGATTTCTTAAATCTATAGCAAAGGTTAAATCTTAATGTTAATCGTAGCGTTTCCCAGAAAGGAATTTTATATTATATAAAGGATAACTCAGTTATCGATTATGATAAAGGTCTATTGTCACTTGTTTTTGTTTGCAGGTGTCTTTAATAAGGCTCCCCATAATCCCTTCAGGAAGAAATATTTTTCTCCTTTTAAAAATAGTATTAGCTAAATATAAAAGCTCTGATCCCTGCCATTGTTGTAGATTCTTTGAGGGACGTTTCCCAACATTCATTGTTTAAATGGTTGTCAGGAGGAATCAAGTGAAACTTCATAAACAATGCAGTAACTGGTTCATCTTACTTTGTGAGCAGAGCCTTTCCCGAGAGGATTTGCATTCGATGAGTGGGCTTTTGACTGTGATATCACTGAGATCATTTTGAAGTATTTGTGCTGTTGCTATATTAGCAAGTGAAGATTTTTATTAAAGCCACAAAAATGAACTTAACCTGCCCTCCAATAAAGGACAACAAAAATCTAAATGTAAATTGATTTTTTTTTTTTAAGTTGCATAGGACTCTGTAAGTATGAAAACAACCCAGTGGTGTTCTGGGACTCTTAATGGAATCATGTCAACTTAAAATAAACACTATTATGGTAAGCACATAGAATGAAAACTAATTTTCCAAATCAAATACATTATATTCAATTCATTTTCCCCAATCAACCAAATGTTTAAAACCTGTTAGTTATAACAGCAATCTTCTGGAAATTAATTAGAAGTCTATTAGCTCTGCTAGCTGAGCCGAGTGAGGGGTTGCTCAGTACATTTCTAAGCAGTCTCCTGAGTTAGATGGAAGCAAGGTCAAAATGACAATCAGCTTGGCTCACCTCAAGGGCTTTGCTTAAGTAGTTGATCTCTTTTTTGACAGGGCAAGATTCTTTTTCGAAGGAAATTGTATCTACTTTGACTCAGTCTTCCAATAGATTTGAAAAATTTGAGCAGCAGTTAGGTAAACCTTGCAGGTTGCCTGAATGTTATCTGTGTGAATAACAGACCCCTCTTGAAAGCACATGTGGTGAACATAAGATGGAGTTGGTCAGGCCAGAGCCAACATGACGCAGCTGGTCTGGGTGGTTTAGGTCCTGCCTGGCCTTTACCTCACGTCTCCCATTCTTGTTGTTTTAAATTGAAAGTGTATATCTTGAGTATTTTAGGGCAGTTGATTTAGGAGATTAACTTTTGAATTGGAATGTTGTTTTGGGTCATGGGTTGTGCTGATTATTGTTTAAGATAAGGGTTAGCCTGGCTTTTACTTGAACTTTAATGTATAAAACTGTAATTTTGGAAATAGAAGAACAGAACAGTCTTGGAGAGGTTACTCTCCCTGTTCTCTAGAATTGCCAACCTTCTGACAAATAAAGTTTGGTGGACCTATCCCTTTTCTGCAAATTGGCTGATAGTGACAGGCGACTGGACCCTCTTCATCGCAGATGGGCATCTCAGATGGAGTTGACCATTAGGCCTCTTGACTAGCTCATCAGGTCATCAAAGGCTGCCTTTCAAAACTGAGATAGTAGAAAATTTCCTGCCTGCCTTTGTTTTAAGTGCCGTTAGTAAATCCTGCTGCTGGCATCAGGGCACCCTCCATCTGTTTTAATGCCTCTCATCAGATTCTGTGGGTCATAATCAGGATGACTCTCACTTCCTCCCATCTCGGGGAAACTCACAGGAAGTGCAGTCTTCTAAACCCAACAGCTGAGGTTGATGGAAGCAGTTGGGTTTAAAAGGACTGGGAATTGTGAGGAAGTTCCCCTTGGTGTTGTCCAGCAGGAGATGAAGCTGTCACTGATCTGGGGGGCAGCCGCATACCATCTGTAGGGGATGTGTGGGGACCCACAGAGAACTTGGAAGGAGGTGTAGTAACAAATACAGTCAAAATCCAGCAAGAGCTGAGATAGCTTTATGAAGAGTTCAGCTTTCCATTTATCAGAATGTTCAGACTGAGACTGCCATGCTGTTTTTTTTTTTGTTGTTTGTTTTTTTACAGAAGATATGCACATGGTTGTGCTTTTCTGGAGAATTAAAAATTGAACAGCTATAGGAATAAAGAGTGTAATTACACTTATCCATGTGAACTTTTTAATCCAATCCTTGCATGTTTGGTTGCCTTTTCTTTAAAATAATAATAGTTTTATTGGTTTTATAAGTTAGAGTTCAGAACTCTGTGGACCATTGGGTTAGAACAGAATTGTTTCCTATAGAGTCTGGTGCTGAGCCCAGGAGGGGAGAGACCCACCGTGGCCTCCCCCCTGCCCTCCGTTTCCAGCATCTGTCTGGAGTGTAGGCTCTGCCCAAGCCAGTCAGAAATCAGGGACAGATTTTAGGGTTCTGCTGATGAAATGGCTGAGATAAGGAAAATCACATACAACGTGAGAAAATTTGCGGGCCAGGTAGAGGTTTATTTACCTAATTGGTCTCTCAGACTTCAACAGAAGGTTTATATTTGTGGGTTTTCGTTTGCCTGTCTTTATACTGCTATCCATGCTAATAGGAAACAGTGGCACAGCCAATTTTGAGACTGGGCGTCCATCACTGCTGCTCTCTATTGACACAGAGGGGAGGTGAGGGTACTATTGGTAGGACATTGAAGCCCAAGTTGGCACGGGGGGTGGGGGGAACAGTGTTGAATAAAGACAGGTGAGTTTTTAAATGACCAGGGTAGGCTAGAATTGAAGAAATTTTTTGAATATGTCATAAGTAACAAGAATGTCATTGAAAACAAATAGTAATAGAGAATAAAATAATAGTCTGTAGGTTACGTAGTATCTTTTTTTTTTTTTAGCAGTTTTGGCCAGGGCTGGGTTTGAAACTGCCACCTCTGGTATATGGGGCCAGCGCCCTGCTCCTTTGAGCCACAGGCACCGCCTGGTTACGTAGTATCTTATGGTTGCCATGGGCTGATCAGATAAGTCAGCTACCCCTGGCAGTGCACATCTGGCTTATAAGGTGTTCAGACATGTTTTGTTTGTTTACTTTCTTAAAAAATCATAACAGCTCTGACTATCAACAGAGCTGAGATTTAAGATATCTCATCAATAGATTTAAACTAAAATATCTATGAAAATATTAATCAAAATACAAATAACAAATAATTCACCTAGACTTTGTGTCTTTTGAATAGGAATTTGGCTTTCCAATCTTCACGTATTTGGGTAAACCAACAAAGATGGTGATCAAAATCCACATTGTTAAGTGTTTGATGACGTCCTAATATCAGGATAAATACCAGCAGCATGAACTAGCCCCCCCCCCATTTTCCTAAAGCAGTTATTGGATTAGTTCATAGATACAGACTCTATATGCTATTTGTATTATTTTAACAGTATTATTATTATTATTTTTTTTTTTTTTTGAGACAGAGCCTCAAGCTGTCCCCCTGGGTAGAGTGCCGTGGCATTACAGCTCACAGCAACCTCCAACTTCCTGGGCTCAAGCGAGTCTCTTGCCTCTGCCTCCCAAGTAGCTGGGACCACAGG
>CAUYTI010010384.1:0-12009 GCA_963575145.1 Galago senegalensis | reverse complement strand
GTGGCATTACAGCTCACAGCACCTCCAACTCCTGGGCTCAAGCGAGTCTCCTGCCTCAGCCTCCCAAGTAGCTGGGACCACAGGCTCCCACCACAACGCCCGGCTATTTTTTGGTTGCAGCCGTCATTGTTGTTTGGCGGGCCCGGGCTGGGGATTCAAACCCGCCACCTTAGGTGTATGTGGCTGGCGCCTTAGCCGGTTGAGCTATAGGCGCCAAGCCAATAAAAAGTATCTTAAAAGATAAGTTTTCGTCTTCTCAACTGCTATTTTGTCAAGTTTCATCTTGTAGAGTTCATCTCATTAATTCCCAGTCCTACTTTAATAATTCCCCGAGTGCACTGATTTTCTTTTTCTGACTTTTGAGACAGAGTCTCACTTTGTCGCCCCTAGTAGAGTACTGTAGCATCATAGCTCACAGCAGCCTCAGACACCTGGGCTCAGGCAAGAGAATTGCTTGAGTCCCCAGAGTAGCGGGGACTATAGGTGCCAGCCACAATGCCCTGCTATTTTTAGAGACAGGGTCTCACTCTAACTCAGGCCAGTCTCGAACTTGTGAGCTTAGGCGATCTGCCTGCCTCAGCCTCCCAGAGTGCTGGGTTACAAGCATGAGCTACTGAGCCCAGCCAAAGGCAGTTATTTTCAACTAGTGTGCCCTGAGAGGATCTTGAAAATTTATAAAGATCATCAATTAAATTATTTGCAAAAGAAGTTCAAAGCACGGTAAGTAGATCTCTTTTTTTATTCTTTTTTTTTTTTATCTTCATAATTTAAGTATGCTATAGAAGTTTAACTACAGGCACGGCACCTGTAGCTCAAGCAGCTAAGGCACCAGCCACATACACCTGAGCTGGCGGGTTCGAATCCAGCCCGGGCCTGCCAAACAACAATGACAACTACAGCCAAAAAATAGCCAGGCATTGTGGTGGGCCCCTGGAGTCCCAGCTACTCAGGAGGCTGAGGCAAGAGAATCGCCTAAGCCCAGGAGTTGAAGGTTACTGTGAGCTGTGATGCCATGGCACTCTACCCAGGGTGACAGCTTGAGGCTCTGTCTCAGAAAAAAAAAAAACAGTTTAACTACAGGTTCAAGTGTTCAGTAACATGAAAAAGGCTAAGAAATATTGCCCTAGCATATTGCTAATTGCTACAAATAATCCTTAAATTCCCCCTCAAAAATCACAAAAAGAAATCACTTTTAAGTCCGTGTACTTTTATATACAGACCATCTCTGTTCAGAACAGATTGTGTCCTGGAAGTTTGTTGGTAAGATGCTGGCTTATGGTGTTTAATGTATGTTTGTTCCTGGAGTCAAGGTTCCACAGTGTTCACATTCGTAAGCCTGAAGCCCATTTAGCCCCTGCATAGTTGAATTAAAACAAACAGGGCCCCCAAGCCCGGAGTCATCCCATTATCTAGAAGCCTCTCTGAGCCCTGCCCCTGTGACCTCTAGCCTTCTCCCCTCTGGTTCCAGCCGCCCTGCCCTGCCTAGTCTCTTCCTCTCTCAGGAGCACAATCCAGGGACTGTGGCTTCATGGTCCAAGTTCAGAGTCAAATACAAAGGTACCCAGGTAACGTCTAGAGCACCCTTAAGAGACGCTAGCACCTCATCTCAAAACTAAAGTGATGGAAGAAATGGAATGCTCTGAAAAACTGCTTAGAGTTGAGGGTATAACCCCCAAGGGGCAACTCAAGGACAGCTACTGGGTCTCCGAAATTCTTTCTAAGAAATGTGAATCTCATTTACTGAAAGACTCATGTTTTCTTGGTTGAATATGCATGTTTGGAGCTGGAGCTGAATTATTTAAGGAGAGAGAGTGCGGGAAGGGGCCCATCAATCATGCATATCTAATTCTATGATGTCACAGTGCTATAAAGCAAGGTTGTCAAACTAAGGCCGATCCATGGGCCAAATCCACCCCAACACCTGTTTCTGTATGGCCCACAAATTAAACATGGTTTTTACATATATTAATGGCTGGGAAAAATCAAAAGAAAAAATTTTATGATGCAAAAATTCAACATTTCAGTGTCTGTAAGTAGCATTGTGTTAGAGTATGGTCAAGCTCCTTCTCGTACATATTACCTCTGGTTGCTTTCTGGCAATAGTGCAATGTTGCAGCAGAAACTTTATGGCTCAACAAGCCTAAAATATTGTCAATCCTGTCTTTTTTTTTTTTTTTTTTTTTGAGACAGAGCCTCAAGCTATTCCCCTGGGTAGAGTGCCTTGGCATTACAACTCACAGCAACCTCCAACTCCTGGGCCCTAGCGAGTCTCTTGCCTCCGCCTCCCAAGTAGCTGGGACCACAGGCGCCCGCCACAATGCCCGGCTATTTTTTGGTTGTAGCCGTCATTGCTGTTTGGCGGGTCCGGGCTGGGGATTTGAACCTGCCACCTTAGGTGTACGTGGCTGGCGCCTTAGCCAGTTGAGTTATAGGCGCCGAGCCAATCCTGTCTTTTACACAAAAAGTATGCCAGCTTCTGCTATAAACAGAAAGCCAGTGCAGAGTAAGAAGGAGGGTCAGGCAGGCTCGAGTTTAACTCCAATGTCTTCCACTAACTGTGTGACTTTGAGCCAATTACTTAACCTCTCTGAGCTTCAGCTCCTTTAACCACAAAGTCAGTGTTGCATAGTGATTACGGCATTGACTCTGCCTTTCAGCCCCACCAACTGCTGGCTGTGGGATCTCATGAAAGTTACTTAACTGTGATAAGCCTCTCTTCCTCAACTGTAAATATGCAATAATAACGGTTCCTACCTTACATGCTTGCTGTACTGAATAAATGGGTAGTGCATGCAAAGAATGTCAAATGGCACTGAGCACAAAATGAGAACTATAGAAATATTTACCATTCTTATCATTTACCTTGAAGGTTTGTTAAAAGAGTACTGTGAGCAACTATATATCGCAAGCCTAACACAGTGCCTGGAACAAAACAGGCACTAGCCTACAGAGCTGCTCTGACGATGGTGGTATGAATAGTACTTTAAATATGCAGAAGAGCAGCAATGGATTTGCTGGAGATGGGAGACAGGAGTAGTAATTAAGAAACCCTGAATTTAAAAGGTGATACTCATCTGTAGGAGGAGTAAGATTTTGACAAGCAAAGAAGAAAGGATTCATGGGTGGGGATAGGAAAGTGTGTGCAAAGGCCCAGGGGCATGAAAGGACAAGTTTGGTTTTGGGAAGTAGAAAGTTGTTCAGGGAGGCTGAATGGCATGCTTGGTGGGGAGCAGGAGGAGGTCGCTGGGAAGAGTTATGAGAGGCTCCCTAACATTGCCCTGGGCTTGTCAGTATCCACAGCATACTGCCAGCTCCAGGTCACCCCAGAGACCGTTAAAATTCCTGGGTCTCTGACACATAAACCTGCTACCAATCTATTCTCTTCTACTTAAATATTACCCGTTCACTAGGCTTTTTTGAGCGCTACTCAGCATTAGGCGTCATGCCACACAATGAAGTTAAAAAAGACACAGTCCTTGCCCTCAAGAAACTTGAAGTCTGCTGGCAACAAAAGACATAAATTTCAGCAAGTATCTAAGGGAGGAACAAATAAAAGACCCACAAAGAGGGAAAGTGCTGCTTGCAACAGGCAGGAATCAAGGCTTTGTGAAGGCCGTGATACTAGCTGTGATACTAGCACTAAGAACCGAGCTGGAGATGAGCAGAGATGAGAGAGAAACAGAAACGTGACCCAGGAAGGAAAAAACCCTGGAGCTCCTGAAAGGCAGAGTCCAGAGTGGGAGATGCAGCCAGCTTGTTCTTGTGGCAAGAGAGGCTGGATTGCTGGAGGGGCGGGGGGGAGGAGCAGAGTGGCACGTTGGGAGGCTCCTGCTGTCATACCGGAGACGGGGAGCAAGGATGGCTGTGTCTGCTGTAAGACAAGCAAGAAGAGAAGAGGGACTCCAGCAATCTCTAGACGGTGGAACTGACACCCAGGCCTGAACTGAGATAATTCCAAGGCTGCAGGCCTGGGTGGCTGGGAAAGAGACAGGCAGACACAGGAATCGCTAGAGGAGAGTGACAGGTCTGTGTATGTGTATGAAGAGGGGTGTTTCCCACTGGGTGCCTGCTGACAGCTGGCTGGAGAGCTCTCAGGAGAGCCAACGGGTCTGCGGCCATAGGACAAGGTTATCCCTTCCTGGATTAGTGGGAAGCAGTGGGGACAGCGAGGATGGTCTTACTCTCTCGCAAACTTCTTTTTTTTTTTTTTTTTTAAGAGAGTCTCACTCTGTCACCCTTGGTAGAGTGCTGTAGCGTCACCGCTCAGAGCAACCTCCAGCACTTGGGCTTAGGTGATTCTCTTGCCTCAGCCTCCCGAGTAGCTGGGACTACAGGCGCCCACCACGACGCCCAGCAATCTCTCCCATAAACTTTGACATGAATTATTTAGCAACAAGATCGTTCTTTTCTGTTGTTTGCAACAACAGAGAAATTATCTAAGAATAGACGGATCTTGGACAAATCAGTTTGTTCCTATAATTGAGTCTTTAAAATAACAGTGTAGGGTCTCAGCGCCTTTAGCTCAGCAGCTAGAGCACTGACCACATAAACATGGGCTGGAGGTTTGAACCTGGCCCGGGCCGGCTAAACAACAATGACAACTTGCAACCAAAAAATAGCCAGGTGTGGTGGCAGGCTCCTATAGTCCCAGCTACTTGTGAGGCTGAGGCAAGACAATCGCTTAAGCCCAAGAGTTTGAGGTTGCTGTGAGCTGTGATACTATGGTACTCTACTGAGGGCAACATAGTGAGACTTTGTGTCCCAATAAATAAATAAATAAATAAATAAATAAATAAATAAAATAACAGTGTATTCTGGGCATGGTGGCTCACACCTGTAATCCCAGGCCAAGGCAGGTAGATTACTTGAGCTCAAGAGTTCAAGACCAGCCTGAGCAAAAGCAAGACCCCATTTCTACTAAACAACAGAAAAATGAGCCAGCTATGGTGGTACACACCTATAGTTCCAGATACTGAAGAGGCTAAGGCAGGAGGATGGCTTGAGCTCAGGAGTTTGAGGTTGTTGTGAGCTATGATGCCACGGCACCCTGCCCAAGGTGACAAAGTGAGGCTCTGGTTCAAAATAAAATTAAATAAATAAAATAATAGCGTACAAGTCTCTTAACTGACACAGGAAGAGATCTCCTGAGCTAAGTGGGGAGAAAGCAGGTTTCAAAACAGCACATACAGGATGATCCCTGAGCTATGAATAAAGTCAGGCTACACACTAACATTAAGGTGCATTGTTTCTGGGTCATGGGATTTTTCTAATTTTCTTCTCTTTGTTGATGTGCATTTAACAATATGTTTATGGTAAGTATGTGTTGTTCGTGCAATGTTGAATAAGTGCTTTGTGTATCTTTTTAGCTTTGGCTTAGAAAGAAAAGAGAAGGCTGAGCTGGTCCCCTGAAGCTAAAGAGAATTTCCGTGAACCCCCATCAGTTCTTTGATAAAAACGTTCTAGGTCTGGACAGCTGAATTAGTTCCTAATTCCTAGAAGCACTTTCTCCGACTTCCGCTTCATCCTCTCCTTCCTGGAAAGGAGATAAGCAGAGCTGAGCAGTTTGGCCTCCTCTCTTCGCTGACCACAATATCTTTAGCCCCAAGCCCATCTCTTCCTTCTTCTTACTCGTAAGAGAGTTCTAAAAGTCCCTTCTATTTTTTAAAATTATTTTTATTAAATCATAACTTTGTGTGTTGATGCATTTATGGGGTTCAGGGTACTGCTTCAATATACAATGTGAAATGTTTACATTGAACTAAGTAACACATCCATCACAATTAAAAAGTCCTTTTTAGATTTTTGTAAAACATTCAGAGAAATTTGAATATGGCCTGGGTATTAGATGACATTAAGGAACAATTGCTAATCTTGTTAGGTGATCATCCTATATCTGGGATTTATTTTATATTATTCCAGAAAACAATGAGAACAAGAAGTAGTGGTGACGGAGGAAATAAGACTGGGGAAGTGACGAGAGCTGTTGAAGTGATGAGTACACCACATTGTATTAGTTTATTCTAAAACTTTATGTGCTAAAAGTTTTCGAGGCTGGAGTCTTTTGTTTCCTACTGTGTTTTGTCTAATCTGCAGTTTTATTCTCCCTCTCTAGTTACAGAGAAAATGCAGAGAAGTATCAACAACAACAAAAAGTCTCTGTGATGCTATAGTGACTTTTTCAAGTATTTGAAGCATGAAATAAGCAAGTGCCCAAAGGATGACAGTGCAAAGGCTTAGAGCCTGTGTCCTGACGGAGGAAACTGCAGGAGGAAAAGTCCCGGGAAAGGATCCCCAGACAAGTCGTAGGAGAAAGTCCTTATGCTTCCAGGACAGACTGTGCGATGCAGTGGAGACATTGCTATCCATTCTTGTGCCAAAGAAAATGTTCTAGGGCGGCACCTGTGGCTCAAAGGAGTGGGGCGCCAGCCCCATATGCCGGAGGTGGTGGGTTCAAACCCAGCCCTGGCCAAAAATTGCAAAAAAAAGAAAGAAAGAAAGAAAATATTCCAGCCAAAGCATGCTGTTAACATTACTTTGCGATTACTGGACTTCTTAACTTCCTAGCTGATTGCATTATGTTCACCAACTTCCCTTGGCCCTCCTGCCCTAATTCTGCAGAATTAGCTCTTTGCAAAAGAGCAAAAAGTCATAATGAAAATAAGTTAAAAGAAAAGAAACTCAAGAGTGAAAATGGATTACCTACAGGAAACCAGACCATAAATCACAGTAACCTGGAGAGTGAGGGAGACCCTCTGCCCTGGGGAGGGGGGTCTTTTTTGTTTGAAAAGGTGACAGGTCAATGAAGTTTCTATTTTAGGATTTAATGTTTTCTCCTTAGGTTTAAAGTAGCTCTTTGTCTTACTGGTGATAATATTACATCTGCCTCACATCTTGGAAGTCCACCAAGTTCAAGATCCCTCCCAGCTCTAAAGCAAGATCTATGACTAAGAAAACTGTCATGATCCCGGTTTCCCCCAGAGCCGCCCGGGACCCACCCCCACCACTGCCAACTGACACACAGTCAGGCCATTGATTGGTTGAGGCAACACCAAGACTTGTGGGGAACAACACATCCCCTTCTGATTTGCTGGACCAAACAGACCGACGGTGATTCCCCCATCCTGGCTAACCTCTCCCTCATTTTCTCTAGACTATTTCTACATAGCCTTAATTTCTGATTATGAAAGCAGTACATAATACATTTTGGAACATTTCAATAACACTGATATGAAGGAGAAGGCAAAAATCAATTCCCACCTAGAACCAAAACCTGTGGAATATTAGGGTATCGTTCCCTGTTTCTTTTCTCAGCGCATCAGTTTTTTGAAACTAATACCGTACTTAGTATGCAGTTTGGCATCTTGCTTTTTACAATTTAACATTTAGATGATAAACATTAACTATATCAAGATTCCTCAAACATAATTTTAATTTCCTTATGTGAACATAGTATTGTGTCCTAAGCCAATTGCCTACTGTGGGTTATCTCATTGTTTCTCATTCTTACTGTAATAACATTGAGTGAACACTTTTAAACATAAACGGGTATAAATATATGACGATTTGTTTAGGATAGATGTGAGTACAATTACTGGAATCAAAGAGATGAAAAATTGAACCAATTTATATTTCATAAACCAAGTATGAGACCATCATTTCATTATACTATCAACTATCCCTGGGTATAATATTTGCCAGTTTGACCCATTTTCATTCACATTTCATGTATGATACTGAAGATTAAAATTATCGCATCTGTTTTCTGACTGTGCATATTTTGTCTTTTGTACATTATCGGTTTTTGTTTATGGCCATACCACCCTGAACATGCCCAGTCTCCTCTGTAAATTATTGGTGTTACCTACTTTTCTAGCAAGATGGTCACCATTTTTTAACTTTTAAAATCTTTTAAAACTTATTATTAATAACTTAATATTATATTAATATTAAGGCTATTAATCTCTTCTTGATTAAGTATGCTGTAAATGTTTTATTATATACACATATATGCAGAGGTTGCCAAAAAGTATACACATTTTAAGAAAGGGAAAAACTGTGTTAAAATTGTAATACTAAATATATACTGATAACTGTTATCTTGTGTACTGTATCTCAAATCTCCTGTAATTGGAGAACTCAAATGTGACTTGAGTATTACAGGCATATGTGTGTGTGTGTGTATGTGTGTGTGTGTGTGTGTGAGGGCCTTACGGAAAGTATTCAGCTATGTAATATGAAAAATAGAGACATACATGATTGGGTATTTTCCAGACAACCTCATGTACACACACACACATACATTGTGCCCATGTATTCTGGAAATTCCCCCAAATTCTTGTTACTCCCCCATCACTGAGCAACCCCTATACCTAACATAAAGTAGCATAGCTCCTTCAGTGGAAAAACTACTCAGCATGCTGAGATGCACAAAAGGTCATCTCATTCAACCCACTCATTTCCCCACGAGGAAGTCAAGAACTAGAGAGAAGTGGCTGAGCCCCTGGGGGCTCCCTGAAGCCCAGAAACTGAACCAGCTCGGTCAACCTCCACAAACCGTTTCCAAAGACATATTTTGTCTATATTTTATAGCCCATACTTAACTTTCCTTGATCTTTTAAGCACAAAGCCTATATAGACAGCTAGTTAGATATTCCAAATTATTCAGTAACCCGTTCTGCCTTTTCTAGAGATGGATTTTATTGTGTTCTGGTGGTGTTTCACTCAAAAAGTAACTCCCAGTTTTAATATAAAAACGCTTTTCAAACAGCTGTTCCCATTCTCAACAGCTTCCTTCGAGACGGCTCATCTCACTTTAAGGGCAGTCATTAAACTTTTCAACATGCTCTAGAATTATTATAGGCTAAACCCTTAATTTACAGATTACTTTAACTATAAAAGAAGTGAAGGTATTTTGTGCCCAGAGCACCAAATGTAGTGAAGCAATTTAGTTTTAGTTTCCGTGTATAAAATTGCCAATATTTGATCATTTGCAGAGAGCCCAAGTTACTGAGTCAGGAGCCTGAGTTAAATTCTCATCTCCCCCGATTAGCAGTATAACCTCGGGCAAATCATGTAACTAACAACTGCAAAATGTGGATAAAAATCTACCATGGTAGGATCTGTAAGGCAAATGAAAAAAAAAATCTATCTCCTAGGCCTAGACATAGGCCTGACCCTTAATAGACACATATAAAAATCAACACATTTACCAGACACTGTTTTAAGAGCTTTATGAAAATGACCTCATTTAATCCTTACAACAACACTGGTCAAAACCATTTTGTTTCATTTTTCAGATGAGGAAACTAAGGCCCCGAGATGTAAAGTATCACACCCAAGCAAGCAAGCCAGAGAAGAGAGATGTTGGGGTTTGAACTCTGAGGTCCCGCATCTGTGAGCCTGGTACCCACTTCCCCACCTCTCCCGTGGCGGGAGTCTGTCTGCCCTCTTAACCCTCACGAAACAGACAATCCCGAAACGAAGGCAGGAGGGAAAGAGGGAGTGCCAAAAAGTCATTTTTCTGTGGGTGGGTGACCTTCTTACCGCCAGCATCATTTCTAATAGCATTTGAAAGATGTCTTTCTTCCTAGCAGACACTCTCACACATCGCTGGTAGATGTGCCAAAGGCAGCCGTCTTTGCAGACAGCAATGAACAGCATCTGGTGGCCAACTGTATTTGATGCCTAGAACTGATCCCTTTTCAACCTCTCTCCTCTGTATGACAAAATAATTTTCATAATGATGTGTAAGCACAAAATCATTTTTAATTCATTCTTTAGCTTTAAAACAAACAAGTTAAAATTCACAAAAAAAATTGAACTTCAAAAAATTATTCAAATTCAGCAAAATATTTCATGGATGAACTAAAATTACACTTACCAATAAAACAAATTATATTTTGTAGTTTACACTCTGCCCTTAATTTTTTTTTTTTTTTTTTTTTTTTTGTAGGACAGAATCACTCTGTTGCCCTGGGTGAGGCAGTGGTTTCATCTTAGCTCATTGCCACCTCAAACTCCTGGGCTGAGGCAATCCTCCTGCCTCAGCAAGAGGATTAATTTGCCCCAAAGCTCTCATGAAATCTGTACACACCATTAAGAACTTATTCTGCTACAGAGTGAGACCATGTCTCAAATTTTTTTTTAAAAAATATAATGCATATACCTTTTTTTTAAGAAACATGTTGCTCAGGCTGGAGTGCAGTGGTGCAATCAGCTCACTGCAGCCTTGAACTTCTTCCTACACAAGTAGTCAAGACATGCAAGAATTTCCATTCCTGCATTATTCATAACAGAAAAAAATTGGAAATAACTGAAAAGTCCATTAAGAGGCATTATTTAACTATGCCATATCCAAATGGCAGAATCTGACACAGCATTAATAAGAATTAGGTCAGCCTATGCGTATTGCCCAGGAAGGGTATGATAAAAAGCAAGCAGGAATTGCTGGATTCAAGAGTATATGAACTGGGTGCAGTGGCTCATGTCTGTAATCCCAGCACTTTGAGGGGCTGAGGTGAGAGAACCACTTGAGCCCAGGAGTTCAAGTTTACAGGGAGCTATGATTATACCACTGCACACTCCAGCCTGGGCAGCAGAGGACGACCCTATCTCAAAAAAACAAAACAACACAAAACAAAACATGGAGATAAATGCACACTAGGAACACAGCAGTTACTCCCTGAAATGTCTAAAGCAGAAGAGGAGCATGGAGGAATACTCTAAGAACAAATTTGTACAGATTTTCTTAAACTTTTTGAATCCCCTTTTGGAATAAAGACATATGTGTTTTTTATATAGATGAAATGCAGATACATGGCAACGGGATTTAATACTTCCCTAGATGCCCAGCTTCCGATCAAGGACTTGATCAGAAAGATCAAGAAATTAGAGGAAACAAGCACATAATGACCCTGAAACTAGCAGGATGTTCCAGAATAAAATTCCTCTTTAATGGATTCATTCATTGCTTATGAATACGTAATGTTCAATTACCATTAAATTCCAAATTCATAGACGTCTGGGAACAAATGACAGAATATCTTCCTTTAATTGGTTGGAAACGAGGCCTACTCTTAATGGTCTAATGGGCACCAGATAATAAAGAAAATGTTAATATAGTTTAGGCTAGGCCTCGAGGTTTAAAATAAATTATCTTTTGCTTAGTTAATAATATCTCCGGTCCTTACCTTTTTTTCTTTTAGTCTATAGAAGAAATGATTTCATGTAAAGAGGTCATGCAATGGCCGTGAAAAGGCAGTGATGTGGCTGCACTTCATCATAATAGGGTCCCACATAGCTGGACCCTGCGAGAATGAAACGCTGGATTAGGGAGAGGAGCAGCCGCGTTCTGCATGTAAATGATCTTGCTCTCAGCTTCATCTCACAAAGTATGGACTTTTAAGTGGACAGGCGCTATAATAAGGGTAAATGCAAAATGCCAAGAGAATACTGAGGACCAAGGGTTAAAATCTTCCAGGGTGGAGGGGTGGAGTGTGGAGAGGAGGCTGGTCTGATCGGGTCTTGGAGGAGACAAAGCAAATGGGCCGGGTGGCTGAGGCCCAGGGGCACACGTGGGAAAGGCCGTGCGTTTTTGCAGGGTAGAGAGTTGGCTCCTGTGGCTGAAGCCAGGTGGAAGATGATGTGGGAGAAGGACGGTGGGGCCAGTCTGCAAAGGGTCCTTTGTTCCATGTGAAGGAGAAGGTAACCTCCAGCCGACCTTCTCTCCCACCTTCCTCTTTTGCCCTGTCCCCAAGTCACCCAGACATTGTTGCAATTTCTTCAGACTACATAATATCCCTTGCCCTCTCCCTGCCCTTCCCTGCATCAATAACCTTAATCATCCTGTTCTCTTCTCTTAAGATATGGCCTTCTGGCTCGGCGCCTATAGCTCAACCGGCTAAGGCGCCAGCCACGTACACCTAAGGTGGCGGGTTCGAATCCCCAGCCCGGACCCGCCAAACAACAATGACGGCTGCAACCAAAAAATAGCCGGGCGTTGTGGCGGGC
>CAUYTI010010382.1:0-30184 GCA_963575145.1 Galago senegalensis | reverse complement strand
GATTTTTTTTGATGTTTTCAAAAATTTTATTATAGTGTAGTTCTTTTTATTAATTTGTTCTTTATTAGATTATAATTGTGTACATTAATTCTCTCATAGGATACAGTGTGTTACTTCTATATGCAGTTTGGAAAACTCTCATCCAGGTGGCTAACATAGCCATCATGTCTTTCTCATAATTGTTATGTTAAGACATTTATATTCAACCTTTAAACAAATTCAACTGTACCCAAATAGGATAAATTATAGGCGTGATCCCCACAATATCATTCTCTTCCTCCATCCTCCCCCTCCCCTCCCCCCTCCCCTTTCCCTGTAGTCTAGGGCTCCATTTTGATTGTAGCTTTCCTAAGATAGCTAAAAATTAGTTTCATAATAGTGTTGAATACATTGGATACTTTTTCTTCCATTCTTGAGACACTTTGCTAAGGAGGACATTTGCCAGCTCCATCCATGTAAACATGAAGGAGACAAAGTCTCCATCTTTCTTTGTGGCTGTATAGTATTCCATGGTGTACATATACCACAATTTATTGATCCATTCATGGGTCAATGGGCACTTGGGCTTCTTCCATGACCTAGTGATTGTGAATTGGGCTGCAATGAACATTCTGGTACAGATATCTGTATTATAGCATGATTTATGGTCTTCTCGGTATACACCTAACAGAGGAATTACAGGATCAAATGGTAGATCTATATTTAGATCTCTGAGTGTTCTCCATATGGTTTTCCAAAAGGGACATATTAGTTTGCATTCCCACCAGCAGTGCAGTAGTGTTCCCTTTTCTCCGCAACCCCGCCAGCATCTGTGATTTTGGGATTTTGTGATATGGGCTAATCTAACTGGCATTAGATGATATCTCAAAGTAGTTTTGATTTGCATTTCTCTGATGATTAAGGATGGTGAGCATTTTTTCATATATCTGTAGGCCATGCGTCTGTCTTCTTCAGAGAAGTTTCTCTTTAAGTCTCTTGCCCACCTTGCGATGGGATCATTTGTTCTCTTCTTGCTACTACGCTTGAGTTCTCTGTGGATTCTGGTTATAAGACCTTTCTCGAAAGCATAACCAGCAAATATCTTCCCATTCTGTGGGGTGTCTACTTACTTTTCTTACTGTGTTCTTTTTTTTTTTTTTTTTTTGAGACAGAGCCTCAAGCTGTCCCCCTGGGTAGAGTGCCGTGGCATTACAACTCACAGCAACCTCCAACTCCTGGTCTCAAGCGAGTCTCCTGCCTCCGCCTCCCAAGTAGCTGGGACCACAGGCGCCCGCCACAACACCCGGCTATTTTTTGGTTGCAGCCATCATTGTTGTTTGGCGGGCCCGGGCTGGGGATTCGAACCCGCCACCTCAGGTGTACGTGGCTGGCGCCTTAGCCGGTTGAGCTATAGGCGCCGAGCCGTAAATGGCTTTTTATATGAGTTTTTGTTTACTCTGGCTGACCTTTGAGGCAAAGGGCTTTCTAGTTGAAACTACAATTTTTCTCTTTTGATGTCTTTCATTAATAATATGAAAATACTTGGCAAGGAATACTTTTTTGTTTTCAAAAACATCTGTCCTTTTCTCTATATTGGGCTACTGCAGCCACTCAAATTTATTAAGTTGGACTATACTGTTTACCTCCCACCGAGAGAGGTTAGCTTGTCAAGTTTCTGGTCAGCATAGGCACAGTTCAGATTCTGTACCTGAGAAGTAAGTGGATTATTTCTTAGCCATAATCCCAACTCTAAGCATTTAGCTTATAATGTAGGCAAAAAATCAGAAAAAGACTTTAAGCTTTGTGCCCACAGCTCAGCGGTTAGGGCCAATGTCTATAATTCCAGCACTCTAGGAAGCCAAGGCAGGAGGATTGCTTGAGCCCAGGAGATCAAGACCATACTGAGCAAGAGTGAGGCTCTGTCTCTACTAAACAGAGAAAAACTAGCTAGGAGTTGTTATAGGACCCTAAGTCCCAGCTACTCAGGAAGCTGAGGCAGGAGGATCACTTGAATCCAGGAGTCTGAGGTTGCCGTGAGCTAGGTTGACATCTCACTCTAGCCTGGGCAACAAAGTGAGTCTGTGTCAAAGAAAAAAGACAAAAGATAGGTCAACTTAAGGAGTAGGCCACAGTAGGGAGGTAGTCAGCTACAGAGATGCTACTTTATCTCCTTATCCATGCTGCATCATAAAGGATAGCAGAAATTGTCAGAGGGCATTCTTTCTTTTTTTACAGATGGGGTCAAGCAATCAATGGGCCTTCCAGAGTGCTTGGATTACAGGCTTAAGCCACTGCCCTGGTCCAGGGCATTTTTTCTTGAATTATGAACATGTCTTGTCCTAAATTATTTTACATCTGATTTTTTTTTTTTTAGAGCCTCAAGCTTTCCTCCTGGGTAGAGTGTCGTGGCATCACAGCTCACAGCAACCTCCAACTCCTAGGCTCAAGCCAGTTTCTTGCCTCCACCTCCCAAGTAGCTGGGACCACAGGTGCCCGTGACAATGCCCAGCTATTTTTTGGTTGCAGCTGTCATTGTTGTTTGGCGGGCCCGGGCTGGATTCGAACCTGCCACCTTAGGGGTATGTGGCTGGTGCCTTAGCCACTTGAGCCACAGGTGCAAAGCCTTTACATCTGAATTAAACCATGAGTTTAACCCAGAGTGCTAGGATTATAGGCTTGAGCCATGCCCTGGTCCAGGGCATTCTTTTTTGAATGCTGGGCTGGGCGATGTGGCTCACACCTGTAATCCCAGCACTCTGGGAGGCTACCTCAGGTTGACTGCTTGAGCTCAGGATTCAAGACCAGCCTAAGCAAGAACAAGATCCTGTCTCTAAAAATAGCCTGAGATTGTGGCAGTCCTCAATAGTCCCAGCTACTTGGGAGGCTGAGGCAAGAGGATCTTGTAAGCTAAAGAGTTTGAGGTTGCTGTGAAGTATGACACCACAGCATTCTACCACGAGTGACAAAGAGAGACTCTGTCTCAAGAAAACACCTTAAATAAATTAAAAATTGCAATCTAAATACAGGAGGCCATATGCTAATTTTCTCCCTAAGAACTCAAAAGTGAAACATTAATAGGCCGGTTTAGTGCCCATAGCTGTGGTTAGGGCACTGGCCACTTACACCGGAGCTGGTGGGCTCGAATCCAGCCCAGACCTGCTAATCAACAATGACAACTACAACAATAACAACAAACAGCCAGGCATTGTGGCCAGCTACTTGGGAGACTGAGGCAAGAGGATCACTTGAACCCAAGAATTTGAGGTTGCTGTGAGCTAAGAAGCCACGGTATTCTGTCAAGGGTGAAAAAGTGAGACTGTCCCCAAAATAAAAAATAATTTAATAGGTCAAAAAATTCAAGGTCAGAAAGTCAAAATTGTTCTGATCTACAAACATGATTCCCCAATTTTCCAAGTCTACAGAAGAAAATGAAGGATGGAGTGCAGTAGATCTGCTCATAGTGGAGGTTGGATGCTCGGCTCCCATAGGTCAGTGGTTAGGGCACCAGCCATATACACCAAAGCTGGTGGGTTCGAGTCTGGCCTGGGCCTGCTAAACAACAATGACAACTGCAACCAAAAAATAGCCGGGCACCGTGGTGGGTGCCTATAGTCCCAGCTAATCGGGAGGCTGAGGCAAGAGAATCACTTAAGCCCAAGAGTGAAGCTGCTATGAGCTGTGATGCCATCGCACTCTATGGAGTACAACATAGTGATATTCTGTCTCCAAAAAAAAAAAAAAGTGGAGGTTGGCTTTCTCCTTAGGTGAAAGGAATAACAAGACTCTGGTTACTAGAAAGAGAACCTGCACTCAGGATAATTATGACTCTATAAACCATCAGTAAGCAGTAGATCATATTAGAAATTTCATAGAAAGCTGGGCATGGTAGCTCATGCCCGTAGTCCTTGCACTCTGGAAGGCTGAGGTGGATGGACTACCCTGAGCTCACAGTTTTGAGACCAGCTTGAGCTACAGCAAGACCTTGTCTCTAAAACTAGCCAGGTGTCGTGGTGGGCGCCTATAGTCCCGGATACCTGGGAGGCTGAGGCAAGACAATCACTTCAGCCTGGCTCGGCGCCTATAGCTCAACCGGCTAAGGTGCCAGCCATGTACACCTAAGGTGGCGGGTTCGAATCCCCAGCCCGGACCCACCAAACAACATTGACGGCTGCAACCAAAAAAAATGGCCAGGCGTTGTGGCGGGCGCCTGTGGTCCCAGCTACTTGGGAGGCGGAGGCAAGAGACTCACTTGAGCCCAGGAGTTGGAGGATGCTGTGAGCTGCAATGCCACGGCACTCTACCCAGGGGGACAGCTTGAGGCTCTGTCTCAAAAAAAAAAAAAAAAAAAAAAAGAAGAATACAGTAAGTATATTATTATTGTTGTTGTTGTTATTTTTGCAGTTTTGGGCTGGGGCCGGGTTTGAACCTGCCACCTCCGGTATATGGGGCCGGTGCCCTACTCCTTTGAGCCACAGTCGCTGCCCGTAAGTATAGTATCTATAAGAAACAAAGGTAAAGCAAAGACTTCAGTCCAAACACAGGATAGCAATGGTTTTTAGGCTTCTCTTTCTAGGGCTCTGTGAGGTCTCTTCATGACTTACAGTGTGGAGGGGAATTCAAGCAGACGGGTCTGAGCCTCATAGCTCGTACTCACCTAGGGCACGTCTGCTTTTGTCTGCCATTTACATCTGTGTTTTATGACAATGCATATTTGAAACGAGGTTTCTACAGCTTGGAGAAATAAAAAAAAAGTTGAAAACTACTACTGGCAAAGACCATCTGAAAATCTAGGAGATTCACAAAATTCCAGAGGCCTTATGATTTTTCAGGCTTTACTCTAACATTATAAGTTAACTGATGTGTATTTGATCAGTGCTACTTAAACTATGGATTGTAAAGGATTTGCTTCTTTGAAAAAAAAACTTGTAATCCCCACAATGAACTAATATTTTTGTAAAAATACAATTTTAAAAAAATTGGAAGAAATGAAATGAAAAAATATACAAAAGTCAAGATTCAGTATTTAATTAGATTCATCAGATATAAAATGACTACCAAACTGTTCTACAAGTTTCTAATATTTTTCGTTTCTGTACTTAGCCTCAATATTGACCTATCCCAGTTGATATACTGGTTCACAGGTAACATTTTGCATTTACACGTATGTATACAGTTTAAAATTTGTTTCTATCCTTAAGTGTCATCAAATAAATGCCATCTTTAATCATATAACTGAACAAGACAATCTGGCCTAACTTCCTCTCATTTCTGAATGAGAAAATTAAAGATATAATTTCTACCCTCTAGTAGACCACAGTTTAAATACAGAAGAAATTCTTAGCAGAAAAAGATCTTTAGCATTTTTTTCTAAAACATTTAGAAAATGTTGCTATCTCTAATATTCATTTATTTGGTACCTATTCCATGGCAGATTCTTGGATTATTAGAAGATAAAAATTCCTGCCCATGTGGAGCAAATGGTGGGCTGGCAGAGTGAAAGGAGAAATAAGAAATAAACAAAAAACATAAAAAATAAATAAACTATTCTTAATATTATAAGGCAATAAATGATTGGGAGTGGGGGGCGAGAAATAAACCCTGCCCAGAATGAGATAAGAAGAATCATGAGTAGAGACTGCATTTTTAAATAAGGTAATCAGGGTAGGCTTTATCGAGAAAATAATATTAGAGCAGAATTGTTAGGAAGTAAGGAAGAGGAACAGAAACGTGGGCATCTTGGGAAAGATCATTCTAGGCAGACAGAACAGACATTGCAAAGACCCTAAGGCATGAATGTGTCTCGTGTCTTCACAAAACAGAAAGAGGCATGAGTTGGAGTGGCGAGGAGAGAGGAGAAGGCGAGGTAAGGAAGGCACTGGGAAGGAGCTGAGGTTCAAGGCAGATAGTATGGGGTCATGTGGCCACGAGTGACCTTGGCATTGTACTCTGAAGGAAATGGGAATTACTGAAGGATTCTGCTGAGGCATGAGGGGAAGAAAGAGCATGACACTGGGTGAGGTGGCTCACACCTGTAATCCTAGCACTCTGGGAGGCCAAGGTGGGTGGATTGCTTGAGCCCAGGAGTTCGAGACCAGCTTGAGCAAGAATAAACCCTGTCCCAAGATACCATCTAACCCAGTGAGAATGGCCCTCATCACAAAGCCTCAAAACTGCAGATGCTGGCGTGGCTGTGGATGAGAAAGGAACACTTTTACACTGCTGAGGGGGCTGCAAACTAATACAACCTTTTTGGAAGGAAGTATGGAGAATCCTCAAAGAACTCAAGCTAGACCTCCCATTTAATCCTGCAATCCCATTGCTGTGCATCTACCCAGAAGAAAAACAATCCTTTTATCACAGGGACAATTGCACTAGATGGTTTATTGCAGCTCAATTTACAATCGCCAATGTGATACAGCCTAATGCCCACCAACCCAGGAATGGATTAGCAAGCTGTGGTATGTGTGTACCATGGAATACTAGTTAGCCACTAAAAAGATGGAGACTTTAAATCCTTTGTATTAAACTGGATGGAGTGGAACACATTATTCTTAGTAAAGCATCACAAGAATGTAGAAATAAAAATCCTATGTACTCAATTCTGATATGAGGATAATTAAGGTCCTAGTACACACTGGGGGGAGGATGGGGAGAGATGAAAAAGGGAAGGAGGGAGGGGTAGGAGGTCAAAGGGTGTGGTGCACCTTTTGGGGGCGGGAACACAAATATAAGGGGGTCCTTATCTAACAAAAGCAATCAATGTAACCTGGTTCTGTGTACCCTCGATGAATCCCCAACAATAAAAAACAAACAAAAACCTTGTCTCTACTAAAAAAAAAAAACAAAACAACACAAAAAAGAACAACTAGTTGGGCATCACAGTGGGAACCTGTAGTCCCAGCTACTTAGGAGACTGAGGCAAGAGGACCTCCGGAGTCCAAGAATTTGAGGTTGCTGTGAGCTAAGATGTCATGTCACTCTACCCAGAGTGAGACTATCTCAAAAAAAAATAAAAAAGGAAAAAGAAAAAGCATGTCTCCTATGATGTTTGGTCAGAACAAATGGAGGAAAAGCAATTCCCAGGGAGAAAACAGGAAGTTCAGATAGACAGCTAGGTTTGAGAAGCCCAAGAGACATCAAGTGAGGTGCCCAGGAGGCCTGGAATGTGCCAGTCTGGACTGCAGCAGAGTCTCATCTGGAGAGATACATGTGGGGGGTTTTCAGCACAGAGATTCAAGTCATGTGACAGGATTAGATCACCAGGGAAGTGAAGGTAAATAGAGAAGGGACCAGAAAAGACTGAAGTCACAGCCTTAAAGGAGGCTGAGGAGCGAGCGAGTGGTGGGTGGACAAACAGGAGAGTGTGGTGTCCTGAAAGATAGGAGAGGTGAGTCTATCATATCATAGGCAGATGGAAGACACCATGGTAGCTCTGAGCTGGTTACTCTCATTTTGGGGTAGTGGAGAGGAGGGGATATAACTTCCTGGGTGCTAATGCGCAGGAAAGGGACACAGCGAAGACAGTTGTCTTTGCAAGTTCTAAAAATTCTAAGCAATGGTGGTAACAAGAAGGGAGACATTGCAATCCATTAAATGCTTCTCCTCAGGAAACTGTTTATTCCTGCAAAGCTACTGACACAAAGCAATGGTTCTGAACCAACAGAAGACACTAACATCCCCTGGAGAGCTTTTTAAAATTTTAATTATCTTATTTGTTTTTTAAAAGACAGGGTCTCACTCTGTTGCTCAGTCTAGAGAGCAGTAGTGAGATAATAGTTCACTGTAGCCTGGAACTCCTGGGTTCAAGAGATCTTCCTGTTTTAGCCTGTTAAGAAGATGGGACTACATGTATGCCACCACCATGCCCAGCTAATTTTTTAAAAGTTTTGAAAAAGATGGGGTCTTGCTATGTTGCCCACACTGGTCTTGGACTTGGAGGCTCAAGTGATCCTTATGCCTTCAACACCCAAATTGCTGGGATTTATAAGCATTAGCTACCATGCACAGCCTTGGAGAGCTTCTCATTTTGATTTTATTTTTTATTTTTTGAGACAGAATCTTATTCTATTATTCAGGCTAGGATGCCATGGCCTCAGCCAAGCTCACGGCAACCTCCAACTCCTGAGTGCAAGTGATTCTTCCGCCTCAGCCTCCTGAGTAGCTGGACTACAAGTGCCCACTGCCATGCCTAGCTGATTTTTCCATTGTGATTGTGATTGTCCCAGTGCCGGGGCCTCACTCTTACTCAGGGTGGTCTCAAACTCCTGAGCTCAAGGGATCCTCTTGCCTTGGCCTCTTATAATGCTAGTAGTACAGGTGTGAGCCACTGTGCCCAGCTGGAAAGTCTTTTGGAAAGACACAGTATCCCCCATCTACAGACTATGATCCAGTAGGTCCAGCATAAGGCTGGACATATGAGTGTGCCCTTCCAGCTTGATGGGCTCCAGGCCATGGTTACACATGAATCTCCTGCGCCTCAGGGACAAGAGCAATTTCCCTTGTAATTATGATTCTCACCATCACTATTTCTCCTTCATGCTTACAATATTTAGGATGTGTTCACCCACATGATCTCATTTTAAAATATAAAGATGTTATGATTGCATATGAGCTGAACAGATTCTTAAAACTCACCGCTCCAATCTGCTCATCATAGAGATGTGGCAACTGAGGCCCAGAAGAGGAAAAATAACTTGTCCAGGGTGCCTGACTGATGCTGGTGGTAGAATAAACTCCGAGTGAACCCAAAGCAGACTGGACTCCCGGGGACTGGGCATTTCACTCTTTCTAATCAACACTCTCTGTAAGTTTTTTTGAAGGATGGTATCAATTAATGTCTGTAGAGAACTGATATCTTTTAAGTCTCTCCTTTTAAAAATAAAAACTTGTCCCTGACACTATGAAGTTGTATATTCTAATAACTTTATGGTGACTTTACAGCACAAGCGACCAATAAGAATGCCATGAAGGTTTCACAAAAGCATCTTCTCTAAGGAAAAAAAAATCATTTTACCACAAGGACATTTGCACTAGAATGTTCATTGCAGCTCAGTTCACAATTGCCAAGATGTGAAAACAACCCAAGTGCCCATCAACTCATGAATAGATCAACGAACTGTGGTATATATATACCACGGAGCAATATTCAGCCATAAAAAGATGGAGACTTTACATCTTTTGTTATTTACCCAGATGGAGTTGAAACAAATTTTTCTCAGTCAAGTATCATAAGAATGGAAACACAAGTATCCAATATACTCAATACTAATATGAAACTCATACAAATAACTAAATACCCACACAGAAGAAAACAAGTATATTCTAGTGAGGGATAGGGAAGTAGAGGGAAAGGGGTGAGAGGAGGAGGGAGGGTGATGGGCAAGTTCTCAACTAATGGGCACATGTACGGGTACTTAGCACATCCCTGGGGTGAAGGGCTCAACTACAACTTGAACTTTACCTTCGAAATGGAAACAAAGTAATCTAAACATCTGTACCCTAATATTAATCTGGAAACAAAAAGTGTCTTTTTAAAAAGCAAAAGGAGAGACATGGAGAAATGAATCTTAGATTTTTAAAGTATCTAGTACCCACACACAGGCCCCTTAGGGAGCCTCAGAGTGCAAGTTCCTTGTATGCACCAGTGCCAGAATATTCCCAGTTCTTGCAACTGTGTGCTTTGCACATTTGATGCCTGTTTGCAGAAGGGGAAGGCCAGATTCTGTGATGTCACTCACTGCAGAGGAGGAGGCAGGGGTGCTTTACACCAACTGTTTCTTCAGACTCGAGTCAAACCCACATAAACCCTGACACTGGAAGCTCCTCTTATATGCACTTATGGTAGGTAGAATTATGACCCCCAAAGATGTTCACATCCTATTCCCCAAAAACTGTGAATGTTGCCTTACATGGCAAAGGGACTTGGCTGGGGTTATTATGTGAAGGATCTTGAGATGCGGGGACTATCCTGGATTATGTGTGAGGGCCCAATGTAATCACACAGGTCCCTATAAGAGAGAAGGCGGGCAGGAGAGGCAAGGGCAGATAGATGTGGGGACAAGCAGAGGCAGGGTGAAGCAAAGCCATGGGCCACGAGACACAGGCTGCTTTTAGGAGCTGGAAAAGACAAGGAAAGGGATTCTCCCCTATAAGTCTCCAGAAGGAATGTCCACCCACCTTGGATTTCTGGCCACCAGAACTCTAAGATAATAAATTGGTGTTGTTTTAAGCTAGTAAATGTGTGGCAATTTGTTACAATAGCAACAAGAAACTAACACAATTTCCCTTACTTAGAAAGGATTTCAAGTTGGACTATACTGGCATTCAGAAGGAGCAACTGAGCTTGATAACTTGTATTCCCAGTTCCCAGATCAAAAAAGAAAAAAAATCATACAGACTAATCAGAAATGCTGCATTACCATTCTCACAAGAATGGATGATCTCAAACCAGATCAATTTTAATTAACTATAATCCCTTGTTCCAATTAGACAAGCCTTTTTTAAAGCATGAACCTTCAAGCATACTTTTTCCACTCAAAGTCAACTGACCCATTTTCAAACACCAGGAGTCATATTTAAAAATAAACAAACAACAACAAAAACTTATTTCCTATTTCACATTAAAATCAGTGGGGGCCCAGGAGCCAGTGCTAACCTGGAGCCACTCTTAGCGCATCAGGCCAGGAAGCCTCCTACCCAGAAGGGGGTGCCCAAGCAAACCAGGGAACAGCCTGCGTGGCAGCTGGGCAGTTCCACCCTGTGCAGCTCTGCACTAGCCAAAGGCGTCTACACAGCCGTCATGCCAGAATTCTTGGGGGCTGGAGAGCCTGGCTGCTTGGTAGGCCTGTGCCGGGCATCCCAGGTATCCACGGGCTGGCCAGCGGTGTGTGGTGTGGACTTTAGTGGCCTGGTTGGCCTGCAGGCAGGCATGACACACTTGGTACTGGCCCAAAGCAGGCCACAGGGCCAGTGCCAAGGCCTCTGCGGGGACCTTCCTGGGGAGGAAAGGAGGTCCTGGGAATTGGGAGATGGAGAAAGAATGAATGGGCTTGTTTGCCCACAGTGTCTACTCATGACAAGTGTAGACATGCAGAGCAGCTTAAGTCCTTGGACTTGTAAGGAAGATGGTAATTGAGCAGAGATCAGAATCTTCCTGGAGAGGTGTCCTTGAGCATTGCTGCCTACGAGGTGGTGACTGTTCTAACACAGATGCTTCTAAACTAGGAATTTCTGGCTACCTAGAAGGACATTGTGTTGTACAGCCTCATAATGATATTAGCATAGCATGAATGATGATGTAACCACAAACTGTTCAAAAGAAAGTTTTGGCGAACAAGATTTTATTTTGCAATTGCAGATGTGACAAGAATAACGAAAATGTCCCTCAGAAGGTCAGACTGCACAGGATGCCAAAGAATGTGTTCAAGAATGTGTGAGTTCATCGGCTTTACAGCCCCTGGAGCAAGGAAAAGATGCCATAGAGAATCAGGAGACAGTCAGCAGGGAGGATATTCGTGTCTCCCGGAGGCTCTGACAGGCACAGCAGATGGCTGAACTGTATCTTCAGATACTCAGAGTGAGGGGAAGCGGGGTGCGGGGATAGATGGGGTCCCAGCCCAGTACACCCAGACAGACAGCAGAAGGGGCTAGGAGGAGGCATTTACCAGTCACACCGGGGCTTAACAGCTGGAGAGGCTGAGCTGCAAAGTGCTATAGTTTATACACTATACTGATCCATTTTGTACGTCCAACAAATTCAGTTTTCGTGAGATCATGATGGAAGAAATGGTGGAATGGGGAATGCAAAGAAGCACAAGAGACATTAGAAGGAGAAGACTGGCCCCAAGCAGCCCCTCTCTGTATATTTAAATAGCTGTAATGTAGCTTCCTGGTGCTTGACTAGTTGAGGTGTTAATTCTAGGTTAAGAATCTTTTGCAGCTCGGTGCCTGTGGCTCAAGTGGCTAAGGCACCAGCCACATACACCTAAGGTGGCAGGTTCAAATCCAGCCTGGGCCCGTCAAAATAACAATGATGGCTGCAACCAAAAAAAAAAAAAAAAATAGCCAGGCATTGTGGCGGGCGCCTGTGGTCCCAGCTACTTGGGAGGCGGAGGCAGGAGACTCGCTTGAGCCCAGGAGTTGGAGGTTGCTATGAGCTGTGATGCCACAGCACTCTACCCAGGGGGACAGCTTGAGGCTCTGTCTCAAAAAGAAAAAAAAGAATCTTTTGCATGAATAATTTTAAAGAAAAATTTGGATTTGAAGAGCATTAATTTTTATATGAGAAAAGGTAGAACAAATAATTCTGTGGTTGGTTGGTACCACTTATTCTAAAAAGAAAAGTGACTTTAAGGGTTTGTCACTTAAAGACATTCCCACCTACATAATGTGAGCTATCTGAGATTATTTATAATTCTAGCATTATGCTGTATTTATATAAATCATTTCCAAACAGATAATTTTACATATGATATATGTTGAAACATTAATTAACCCCTCAAAGGGGACAGGAATAATCCCTAGATTACAAACTCTTAAAATGTATTCTCTTTGTTAATGTTTTGGGTAAATGTAGTCTCATGGAGCCTCATCAAAATCCATTGCTCAAAGTCTTTTAATTCATTTACAAGAAAATTAATTTATGCTTTCAGTATCTACTGAAGGTCCCTGGTGTACCCAAGATTGGGTTGGTCCTGGGGTTTGAAAGACCCAACACACAGTGAATATTAAATTGAACAACAAATACATTCTAATGAATGTAGCCTAAATTAATTTTCCCAAATACACTTGCAGATGCCCTTCACATATTAATCTTATGGATATTAGCCAGTCCTACTGATAAAGGCATAAACTGAGTTATTTAGATTACTTATCTGGGCAAATCTCACTGAAGACTGGGATATGAATGACTGGTGTTCAAATTTTCATGTATCTTTCAAAAATATCCATTATTTCAATGGAGTAAATGTATTTTGAAACCCACAATAACTCAGAAATAGTAAAGCCAAAATGAGTGACATGACAAATTCTGTAGTTATCATATATTAATACATTATATATTATAGCCCTACTGGAAACGTTAGGTAAGTGCATCTTTTTTCAAGGCATTATTTAAGTTATATCACAATTTTCATGAACGATTCTGAGGGCATTACTGCCTTCCTTCTCTGTATCTTGCCTTGCCTGAGATCATACAGGTGTGCACAGGCAATGACCACCCCCTGACTCCTAGGCCCAGAAGCCCCACCACACATAAGCCTGATGACTGTTGAGCAGTCTGCTACTATTAGGCAATGATGACCAGTATAGATTCCAAACAAATTTACTGAACCCGTTGGTTAGCTTAGCTCAAATTCCTGGCTCTAACCCAGTGATTTTCAACCAGTGTGCCATGAGAGGATCTTAGGTGTGCCACAAAAATTTTTAAGATCACTAATTATTTTCAAAAGAAGTTCAAAGTGTAGTAAGCATATTCTTTACTCTTTTACTATTTACTCTTTTCTTAAGAAAATCAACATAATTAAAAAATAATTTAAAAAACAACATAATTTAAGTGTGCTGCAGAAATTTAACTATAGCTTTGAGTGTACTGTGAGATAAAAAAGGTTGAAAAGTACTGCTCTAAAAGCATACTTCCCCAACCTCATCCAGCAGTCCTAGAACACAGAATCACCAGCTGGAGGGGAAGGAAGGGGAATGTAGGGGAGCTATTATTGTGTAGTAGCTATGAGCTTGTGCCGTGGAGGCAATGGATCTGAGTCCAAATCCCACATCCTCTGTGGGGTGCAGTGACTCACACCTATAATCCTAGCACTCTGGGAGGCTGAGGCAGGATGATACCTTGAGCTCAGGAGTTCAAGACCAGCCTGAACAAGAGAACTCCCCATCCCATCTCTACTAAAAATGAAAAAAATTAGCCAGACATGGTGGCACATACCTGTAGTTCCAGCTACTTGGGAGGCTGAGGCAGGTGGATCACTTGAGCCCAGGAGTGTGAGGTTGCAGTGAGCTGTGATGACAATACTGTACTCCACCCAAGGCGACAGAGTAAGCCTCTCTCACAAACAAAAAAACTCACCAAAACAAATCCCAGTTCCTCCACCTACTCTGTGAACTTGTACACATCATCTGACTGCTTCCAGTTTCTATATCTTTATCAACAAAATTAGTGTATTACCTAATAATAGCCACTAACATTTAATAATTCTTTAGTCTACGAGCTTTCCTTGTATCATTTCATCTCACCCTTACCACAGTCATGACCCACATGCGACACAGGAACTTTGTTATAAGGGAGGCCAGCTAAGTTGCTCAAGCTAATAGCAGTGCCAGAACATGAACTGAAGTCACCTGCTCCAGGACCCACATTTGCCCAACAGGTGCTTATGACCAGGAAAGCCTCTTCTGGAGAGAATCAGTAGAGCTGAGGCAAATTAGACTTTTCAAGGCCCAGGAACCAATTTTTTTTTTTTTTTTGTTAAGTATACCAGAGATATCCTATGATCAGGTAATTTTGGAAATCACTACAATAGAACAAATATAAAGAGAAAAACTAAATAAAAACCAAATTAGCAACTACTCATGTAGTAAAATACCCTCTTGCCAGGGCAGATCAGTATCTGTATGTCTTCAGGGATGTTCACCCTGGGTACTGCTGCTGTTCTTTCTATCTGGCTCCAGTGGATGGAAGCCCCTGCCCTGTGGCCCATTCTCCTAAGCACTTACCCTGACTACCTGTGGCAGGCACAGGAACTGGACTTAAGCAAATACCATCCAGGTTTGAGTCCCGACTCTGTCACTTCCTTTCTAGATATGCCCCTGGTTCTATCTCTGAACCTCAATATTCTCATCTATAAAACTGAGATATGTTTTGGATTACAGAGTTGGTAGGATTAGCAAACACAAGTGTATAATCGGTCTTTATTGATCTTCATTAAATGTAAAATGCCAAAAAAGGATGAAAAATGACCCCCCAAAAGTTCAGATCATCACTAACAAGCCAGTTCTCCAGGAGTAGAGGCTCCTGTCCCCAGTGGCTGTAGTCCCGCCCGTAAATGCAGTCACTGGTCGGGAGGGGGAATATAGCTTTGCTGTCCCAACTTCCTGAAGATGATCCAAAATGTCTAAAAAAGAATTTTTCTCCAAGATAAACTTTATTTCAAACTTTTAACTGCATGCCAAGAAAGTGCTTACGACTTGGGAAAAATTAACTTTCCAAAATTTCACAGAAAACAAGTTAGCAAGGAATGTGCTTTATCAGTAAATTAGTAATGAAGACCTTTAACCCTGGCTAAAGATTAACAGTGATAACTAGGTTACTAAACTGGACGCTTGTTGGTTAAACCTATTGTATCTTGAAAGAATTATAAAAACTCTGATCTCCCAGTTTGTGTATTAGGGCCAACCATGTGTGAAACAGCCTGTCAGAAATACTGCTGCCCATTCTGTCCTGGACACTGGACTTTCCATGCATTGTTACACTGCCAGACCCTCAGTGTAGCCCTCCAAGATCTTTTTCCTATTTTGTAGGGTTACCAACTGAAATTAAGTAGCATGCCCAAGATGACACAGCCTGAAATTCTGACTTGGTACAATTTCTGACTCTTTGGAGGCTAGAGAAGTTGTGTCACAAAGGACAATCATACTAACTCAAGAAGACTAAAAAGCAAATTTTAACTCAAGACTAAAAAGCTCATTAATGCTTAGCTTCGAGCTGGTCATCCACACACAGCATTCCTTCCTAACTGGTGTGGCCACACAAGAGATCAAATTATAGGTCAGAAAGCCGAAACCTATGCAGAGAATTACGGACTCATTCGATGGGAATTTCCACTCAACGATGGATATGTATTGCATACCCTTCACTAGTCCATGGAGAATAGGGGGCCTGTTTAGAAGCAGGAAGACATGGAGAACTACTGCCTTCTGGCCCTCTTCCTGCCACCATTTCCTCACTTCCCATGCAGATCCCACCATGCAACTAACTTTATTTTTTTTTTTCATTCTACTAACTTTAAAACACCCACCACATGACAATATAATCACTGCTTATATTCCAGGCATTAAGATCAACTTTGGGTGTGTGGGGTTTTTTTGTTTGTTTGTTTGTTTGTTTGTTTTGAGACAGAGTCTTAATTTGTTGTCCTGGGTAGAGTGTCAAGGCATCACAGCTCATAGCAACCTCAAACTCCTGGGCTCAAGTGATTCTCTTGCCTTAGCCTCCTGAGTAGCTAGGACTATTGGTGCCCACCTTAATGTCCAGCTACTTTTAGAGATGGGGGTCTTGCTCTTGCTCAGGCTGGTCTTGAACTCCTGAACTTGCCTTGACCTCCCAGAGTGCTAGGATTAAAGGCGTGAGCCACTATGTTTGGCCCATGTGTGTGGGTTTCTTAAGCAATATCTTGTGGGTAGGTAAAGCTCTTACTTAAAATAAAAATTCTATTGATTTCCACTTGAGAGGGTGATATCAGCCTGCAAAAATGATTAAAGACCACTAAACTGTAGTATTTTAGACATATTCAGTTGACTGTTTACCACCCACTTAAAAGAGTCAGCTCATAGATTATATATTAATGCCTATGAAAATATTTTACAAATCAATAGTGGTTAACAAAAAACTTTAGTAACCTTAACTTTGTGTACTTAAGTGTAGGTTTGATATACTACAGTCAGCCTTTTTCCTTTTTTAAAAATCATCTCACTGGTACTGATTTCCTACCTTTAACCAGAAGGGAAGAGCTGGTCTCACTCATGTTTCTATTCCAACTAAATGAACCTCACCACTGCTGCAGAGGAGGATGGGGATACCTGATTTCATTCTAAGGCATGGAAAAGCATGGTGGGTCTGCTCTGACAGCCGTTGCTTGCCCTTTCAGCTTTCTTTGCAGGAAATGAAGAACAAGAAAAGGATGTTTCCTCCCAGTTGAAGCCTTTGTATATCTATCCCCATGAGATTTCATAAAAGTTTTATGGAAAATTAAGAACATGTTGAACATGTTATTAAGTCTGAATTATAACCATCTCGTGCTATACAAGCTCCCCTCTGACAACTACAACCACAGATATTGCCTCTTTCCTGGATACCCAGGTGGCTTAAAGCCTGTACTGCTCAACCTAATCTATTAATACATATTTAGAGAAATTTATATTAGAGCTGCGCTGGGAACTGATCAATCCTCTTGTCCAAGGATCATTTTTGCAAGTGAGACATCTGCAGTCTTGAGAGGAGAAAATACCTGCTTGAGGACTCAGGACTTCTTGGTAGACACTCCATTCATCCTCCCAAACAGTTCCTTCTCATCTTACATGTCAAGTCTGAGGCCTGCACTGTTAAGAGCTGCAGACCTCTTATTTACCTGCATCCCCCTCTTGCACCCGGTACAAAGCCTGGACCACCAGAGAAGCTCAGTAAACTGGAGATGAACAAAGGAGTGAAAATCCAGAGGCACCCAAGTTAGAGGCTAGAAGTTGAGGCAGAGGAAGGGATTAGGAGTGTGAGGAAAGCATTTAAAGAACACTGGGTGGGCGCGGCTTCAGAGAAGAGCTGTCCATGGAGAATTAAGTACCCAAACCCTGAAATCAAGTGGAGCTCAAATTTTTCATTCAGGCACTCAGCAAAATATTCACTGAGGGTTCACTTGGTACAGGCAATTGCTGGATGCAGGGGATAGACAGGCTGAGCAAGATAAACATAGACCCCATTCACACAGAGAGAACAGAATAAACACAGCTCAACTCGTGACAAATGCTATTAAAAACAACAACAACAGCAGCAGCAACAACAGGGGTTGTGTAAGGAAAGGTGTGTGTGATTTTAGGCAGCATAGTTAAGGGAAAGTATCTCTGAGGAGGAAGCTTTTCTGTTTGACACTCACATGGCCTTCCACTGTGGATAGCCAGCTGTGTGACCTTGTGCTGCTGCTCAACCTCTCTGAACCCCAGTTTTCTTTATCTGGATTATGGAGACAATGCTGAATACCTCACAGGGCTGGAAGCATATGAAGGTAAATGGACATGAGTCACCTGGCACACAGTTGATACTGTGATTATTGTCATTCTGGGACGGTCAGAGACCTGTGACAAACGGGGAAAATTAGGAGAAAAGCTTGCAAACACAAGGTGTGCACGGGACCACCACTATTCCAAGAATCTACTTACTTGCACATCTCTTCCCTAATGGATAGCTAGTTCTAGGGCAGGGGTCAGGTGTCCTCCTCCCTGAACCCCAGCCCTGTACTGCACCAGGGGAAGCCAAGAGCTAGGTGCGTGAGGGGTGTGGGGATTGGAGCCACCTGGTCACCGAGGAATTGCTCGTGCGGTTCGCGCGGTTGCCTGTACCGGTGGCAGCCATCTTGGGTGTCTCCCCGGGGTGAGTTTCGTCACGCTGCCACCGGGCACAGGATGGCAAGGCGCAAAGGGGCGTGGGAAAAGGAGCCCCCTCCCATCGGGGACCGGGCACCACCCGGGGATTAGAGAGAGCCAGGGCCTCAGAATGCTGGAAGTGGGGAGCTGTCGGGAAGCTGGATGGCAGGGGTCCCCAAGGTGCAGGGAACCCTGGACAGAGGCCAACGACTGGGCTTCGGACCCCGGAGCCCGGGGTTCTCCCGGCAGCCGCCCGCGAGCGCGCGCCCCCGCCCGGGCCTGCGCGCCTCCGCCGGGCTCTCCGCGCGTGTGCCAGCCGCCCCGGGCGGGCCCCCCAGCCGCTACTCACCGCTTCCCCCGGGCCGCCTCCCGCGCCACTTGCAGGTCACACTCTCGCCTCCTCCGCCGCCACCGGAAGCTCTCCTCCCGCCACGGCGGCCCCGCGCGCCGCCGAGGCCCCGGAGCGCGCCCTCAGAGCGCGTTCTCGCGCAGGCCGCGGGCGCGCGTCGGGGCGGGGAGGCGCGGGCCTGGCTGGGACCCCACCCCCGGCTGGGCGATCCGGGGCCGGGCCTCCCGGGCAGGCGGACCCTACGCGCCCGCGCTGTTGCTTCTGGCTGTGCGCGGGCCAATGCTCTTGTTTCCATTTTGGTTTCCTTCATGGGGCTGCCTCTTAATGTAAGGGCCTTGCGAAGAAAGGGTCAGCAATGATTCACCCCCTCACTCGCTCATTTTATCATTGAAACCAGTGCTTCCCAAAGTGTGAGAGCTTGATACCACTGGTGCTACAAGGTGATTTTTGAGGAGGTAGAAGTGCCACCACATAATTTATGTCTTTAAAAAGTAACAAGAAGAACAACAAATTACTCTAGCTCCTTTGTGGAGAACAGGCTGTAGGGACGGCAATGTGCAGGCAGAAAAGAGGTCATTTAGACCTAACCAGGAGAGAGAGAATGGTGTCATGGGCCAGGCTGGGGCCCAATAACAATGGGGAAAAAGGTGAGACGCATTAGATCTAGGCATTTTTGAGGCTAAATGAAATCTATTATAATAAATGGTGAATTAAATTGGATCATGTTCATGGGTAGAAAGATTTTTTTTTTTTTTGAGACAGAGTCTCACTGTGTCCCCCTCGGTAGAGTGATGTGGCTTCACAGCTCACAGCAACCACCAACTCTTGGGTTTAACTCATTCTCTTGCCTCAGCCTCCCAAGTAGCAGGAACTACAGGCACCTGCCACAACGCCCGGCTGGTTTTAGAGACGGGGGTCTCACTCTGGCTCAGGCCGGTCTAGAACTCCTGAGCTCAGGCAAACCACCCGCCTCAGCCTCCCAGAGTGCTAGGATTACAGGCGTGAGCCACTGCTTCCAGCCTAAAATATTCCATTTTTAAAGATGTAAATTCTCTCCCAAATAACTTATAAATGTAACACGATTCTAAGCAAAATTCTGAGAACACTAGTTGGTGTGATGGTGTGTATGTACAACTTGACACATTGACTAAAATGTACATGGCAAAATAAAGAACTAGAAAAAGCCAAAACAACTTTGAAGAAAACAGTTAAGATGGAGTGACTTGTCCTACAGATACAAAAGTTGTTATACAGTGATGGCAAATAAGAAAGGTGGTGTGTTTGTACCAGAATCAACAACAGAGGTGCCATACATGGACCCCTGCGCTTGTAAAAACCTGCTATGAGTTGGCATTGCAAGTCAGGGGAGAAAGGTTAGATACTCATTAAAGATGCTGGAACAATTCAGTCCCTAAATTACACAATACACAAAACTCAACTGCAGGTGCATTAAAGGTCCAAATATGAAAAACAAAACTTTCAAAATTTAAGCAATATTTTTCGTAAACATTGGAGTGTTTTGCTCAGCCTCAGAATTCCCAGGAATGTACAATGTGGCAAGTGCAAGACTCAACTGGATTTAAAAAAGAAAACAAAAGGTTTTCTTCTATCAGGGAGCATGTGGACAGCGAAATAGGCAAGTAAGTATCTAAAATAAATGATAACAATTTAATATAAAACTTGCAATGGTAGAATGTGGAATATGCTGTGTGACAGAGCTATGAGAACACTGGAGAAGGGATTGGCCAGGTTACCTGCAGAATGGCCAGGAAAGGGAGGTTTAGTAGATACAAATGTATCAGTTATCTGTTGCCATAAAAATGCTACATCACAACCACAAAACCTTGGGAATATGCAACAGTAAACATTCCTTTTTGTTCCAAGTCTGGGGGTTGGCTGCTGCCCTACTGGGAACCTGAGCTGGACCATGCAGAGTTTACTCATGTGTCTGTGGTCAGCTGTGGACTGTCCGCAGCTTTGCTGATCTTCGCAGGGCTCTCTCACACGTCTGAGGCCTCAGCTGGGACAACTGGCCGACTTGGCTCTGCTCCACCTGCCTCAGCCCTCTGGCAGGCTGCCTGGGCAGAGATAGAGTAGATAGATGTGCCCAAGGCCTCTTGAGCTTGCAGCTGGCGCTCCTTTACTTGCAGCTGGTGCACCTTCACTTCTCGGGCATCCTAATGGTCAAAATCAGCCACACGTCTGGCCCACATCCAAAGAGAAGTAGACTTTGATCTCTCAGTAGGAGCAGGGGCCAAGCACATTGCTAACAGGTGTAGATATGCAGACCAAGAACTGGGGGTTTCTTTTTCTTCAAAACTTGAATCTTGTGTAGTTCTTGCCTTTCCAGCATCCTAGTTTTTTGTTTTTGTTTTTTTCAAGAATCCTCCTCCCTCACTATACTTGTTGATCTTGTCAGATTGTCAATCATGGGACTTTATCTTCTTATGCCTGCCACAGTCATGGGTACATGATCCAAGCTGGGCCAAACAGAATCCTGCCCTGAATTTATATGTGGCCACTGGGAGAAAGAAGTCACTCCCCTGATCTCACACATACACACATATTGGGTTTGCTAAACTAAGGGAATGTGGATTAAGGGCAGCCAGAGCCACCCCTTTTGCCAGTCCACAGAAGTGAAACGGAGCCAAAAGATATGAGGGAGATAAAGTTCAGATGAAGTAATTTCAGGCCTGAGCTCAGCCAGACCTCCTGGGCTACCAAACCAATCCTCCTTCCTTCCCTCCTTCTTTACTTTTTTCTTTTCTTTTCTTTCCTTTTCTTTTCTTTATTCTTTTCCTTTCTCCCCTCCCCTCCCCTCCTCTCCTCTCCTTTCCTCTTCTCTTTTCTCCTTTTTCTTACACTCTTTTGAGTTGGATTTGTGCACATGGGGGTTGTTCACAATGTAGTGGTATTTGAGCTGAGTGCAATGGAGTTTGAAAAAGCAGAAAAGGAGATAGACAAAGGAAGAAGAAATGAGACAAGGAATTAAAAATAGAAAGCAGGTGTCTATATGAGTTTCACCATTATTTTAAATAAAGATCTTTCAGAAACACCTCCCACAAAACTGGAGCAGTATTTTTGTTTGATAGAGCAACTGAATGCTTGGGAATTCTCACTACATGTTCATCAACAACGGTTGCAAAACCTTTGCATTTTAGCATGGACTTTGACTCATTCAAGGATCAGCAAAAACAAAACACACTTAAGTCAGCAAAGGTGGGAAGACATTCCTGAGCATAATAAAGTTCAGTGAACTGGGAAAGGATCTTGCTGAATGCCTTATGAGATGAAGATTTCATCAGGTGGAAGAGGAAAAGCAGTGAGAACCATTATTTTTTTCCTCTAAATTAACTCTTTAATGAAAGCTTTAAATTCCAGATGATATTAGGCATGTTACTTTTGATGATAAAAGGAATATATAATCATATAAATTTGAAAAGTTCAGAAAAGTACATGTACACACTCGAGGCTACTCTACAGAAACCTCCCCATTAGATATTTCATATATTTCCTTCCAATATTTTCTTTTGTTTTCAGACCAGTCACACTTTTGTTCATCCTGTGTTTGAGTTTCATCTCTCTGGATGTGTTACTTGGAAGCACGTAACACAGCGCATAAGCACCCAGGCCCTGGATGCAGGCCCACCTGGCTTCTGATTCTACCTCTGCCCCAACAGGCCATGAAACCCTGAATAAATTAATTCTTTAATCTCTCTGTGCCTCACTAAAGTGGGGTAAAGCTAACACCTGCCTCACAGGGCTTTTGAGAAGATTATCTGAGATTATGTCCATACAGGGATTAGCAGAGAACCTGGCTCACGGGGAGCCTTGCTAATAGAGAGCTCTTGTTCTAAGAGTTCCAGATTCCCGGCACATATGCTACTTCGTAAATCTCTCTTCCTAGGTTTAAAGTCCTGTTTTCTCTATAGACCAGGAACCCTTTAAAATAAGTAACTTGTCTTACTCAACTTTCTATTCCCAGTGTCTAGGAAGATATCAGTGGATTCAGTATTCATTTGCTAAATATGTGGTTAGAATTGTGGTGCACATACTTTAGAATAGAATATGTAAACATTTTTTCAGGTTGCATTATAATCTTCATTATTCATTCATTCATTCATGATTTTATTCAATAAATTCTTATTGAATGCTGTTTTTGCATTAGTAGTTATTCTGAGTGTTGAGGAATCTACATTGAATAGAACAAATTTAATACCCTGCCCTTGTGCTGCTGAGAGTCTAGAGGAGTAGACTCCCCAACTGTTTTGGCACCAGGGACTGGACAGGGAGCCAGAGGGGATGAGATTCTCACAAGGGAGCACACAATCTAGATCCTTCCCAAGTGTGCTTTACAGTAGGGTTTGTGCTCCTATGAGAACTAATGTCCCCACCCCCATGTGACAGAGCCTAATGCCCTGTCCCCATGTGACAGGAGGCAGAGCTCAGGCAGTGAGGTTAGTAATGGGGACCAGCTATAAATACAGACTACTGCTTCCTGCTACCACTCACCTCCTGCTGTGTGGCCTGGTACCTGTCTGTGGTCTGGAGGTTGGGGACCTGCAGATCTAGAAGGTGAGACAGACAATAAACTCCTCCCCAACATCTGATTAAATAGAATGCTTTCTAGATTAGCCAAGTGGGTACACAAAACCCATCACAATACTACTTTTCCCCTGATTTTATGTCTTCATTTTTACTCTTGCCTCTAACTATTGAAGAAGTTAAGGAAACTTCACCCTAAAATATGACTCCCTGGTATAAAGAATATTCTGAATTAAAGCCTATCCAAGGTGAAGAAAGGCTGGAGGAGGACTTTGCTCTGTCTGCATCCGCTGGACTGGCCTGGCCTGATCCGAGATCAAAGGAGAAAACTCACACCCCTCCCTTTTTCCTGTTATCTCAAAATAGTTCAGGAATGAGGGTCAGGAATGTAGGTGGACTTAGCCCAGATAATTTAAGTCATAAACACCTGTCTCCCAGGTTAATCTACAAGTCAATCTGCTTCTCCCCCATCCACTTGTCCTCCCTAGCAACCATTTATTCCCTGTGCTCTTTGATTTCCTCCCTTCCCTCTAAAAGGTGTGTATCAAGATATATGAACTCCTTTGGAAAACTGAGTTATCATTCTGTAATGTCTCCTCCTGCACACAGTGAATAAGTCCTTTCTCTTATTAATCTGCCTTAATTGTGAGTTTATCTTTCAGAGAACTTTGAGGGAAAGGGCCCCTTAACTATCCAGTCTCTGATCTTTCAGGAATGTGAATTGAACCAGGTATCCTCTGCTTTTAAATCCTCAGAAGCTTCTAGTTTTACATACAATAAAATCTGAACTCTTCCCTATGGCCTATATTCCCTGACGATCTGGTCTGTCGTGTTTCCTCAGTTATATCACCGTCCCCCTTGTTTGTGTTATATCGTCTGGAAAGGCTGACTTACTCCTACCCAGGGGCTGTTCCCTCTGTGTGGAATGCTCTCAGGTCAGATTTTACCTCCTCCAAGAAACTGTCCCTGACCCCGAATCTGGAACAGCCTCTCCCACTCCCGCTGGAGCTCATCACTCATTTATTTCTTTTACTGCACTGTCATTATTCAAAATTACCTTGTTTACCTACTTTTGACTTGTTTCTTTTCTATCTCTTCAGCTAGAATGTTCCACCAAAAGGGCAGGGATGCTGCCTGCTTATTCCTCACTGTGTCCTCAGCTCCTAGACTAGTGCCTGCCAGGGACCTTCAGTGCCGAGATCCTGCCACAGACCCTGCATGAGGACCCTCCAACCCTTTACTTCTGCTCCTACAACTGGTTGCTGTGGCCACCACTGGAATGAAGCCTCCTACTGTCTGGGCAGGCGTGTCTGATCGGCTGAGCTGAGATCATAAGGTGTTTTCTGTAGAGGCCCACAGTTCCTCCCTCCCATTCAGACCCTGACTTTCCTCACACCCCTCTCAGTCCTAAGATCCTTCACATGTGTGCTTCACAGTAGGGTTTGTGCTCCGCAGGATCATACTATCCTGCTTTCTATGGTTTCCATCGTCAATTTCTGATTATTTTTGCCTGTTCTGGAACATTTATTATTCATATAAGTGGACTCATACGGTATGCACCTTTTTCTGTGTGTATGTCCCACTCCTTCCACTTAATGTGTTTTTTGAGATAAATCTATGGTGTTGGATGTAGCTGTATTTTGTTTCATCTCATTGTGGCATAGAATTCTGTTATAAGAATTTGCCACTTTTTTTGTATTCATTTTCCAACTGATAGACATTTACAATATTTTCAGACTTTGGCTATTATAAATAAAGCAGCCAAGAACATTCAAGTACAAACGTTTTATGGATATAAGAACAATTATTATAAATTTGTTTTGGGGTCTAGTTCTTGTTTGTTGGCATGTATTTACCCATTAAGTTCTGCCTCTAGAACAGTGTTTTTCAACCTTTTTTCTCTTACAGCACACTGGAACCTATAGTTAAACTTCCATGGAACACTTAAATTATGTCAATCAAAAAAAAAAGTAAAAAATAAAAGAATACACTTACTGTGCTTTGCACTTATTTTAAAAATAACTAATAATCTTTGCAAATTTTCTCAACATACCTAAAATCCTCTCCTGGCACATTGGTTGAAAATCACTGTTGTAGAGTGAGCTTTTGAAGATATGAAACTTATGTCACTAAGCCTATTCTTGTTCTCCTGATAAAGTCCAACCTCCTTGGTATGGCATTCAAAGCTTTTTGATACAGGCTTCAGCTTCTAGTTAGTTTCAACTCCTGCCTCACACTCTGATGCGAATATATTTACCAGCTTATTATTCCTGAAATGCACTGGGCGATTTTCCTCCTTTTTGCCTGGACTGTCTCTCCTCAAGAGCCTTGATTCCTAGAAAAACTGATACACATTCTTCAAGGCCCAGCTCAAAGACACACCTCCAGGAAGCTGTCCTTAAATTTGCCAAATGCTTTTTTTTTTGAGACAGAGTCTCAAGCTGTCACCCTAGGTAGAGTGCTATGGTGTCATAGCTCACAGCAACCTCCAACTCTTGGGCTCAACTCTTTGCCCCAGCTTTTCACTATTTTTAGTAGAGATGGCGTCTTGCTTTTTGCTCAGGCTGGTCTTGAACTTGTGAGCTCAAGCACTCTACCTGCCTCGGCCTCCCAGAGTGCTGGGATTACAGGTGTGAGCTACCGCGCCCAACCTGCCAGGTACTTTCTTATACCCACTGGGTACATGCTCTACTATTGACATTTGGTATTAATTATGCTTTGTTATTAATGTTGTTAAAACACTTGCTTCATTACATATATTTCTGTGATCCATAGAATCTGCATTCTCCTCTTTTTGTTGTGGGCTGTTGGCAGGCAGAGAAAGAGGAGCTCAGAGTTGTAAAGTGACTTTCTAATGCCACATAGCTGCAGGTCTGCCTGATTGGGATTAAATGCTTCTAGCACAGGCTTGGCGTCAGTAGCTCAGTGGCTAGGGCACTGGCCACATACACTGGGGCTGGCCCAGCCCAGGCCAGCTAAACAACAATGACAACTACAACAAATAAATAGCTAGGCGTTGTGGCAGGCACCTGTAGTCCCAGCTACTTGGGAGGCTGAGGCAAGAGAATTACTTAAGCCCAAGAGTTTGAGGTTGCTGTGAGCTGTGATGCCACAGCACTTTACCGAGGGTGACATAGTAAGACTCTGTCTCAAAAAATAAAATGAAATAAAATAAAATAAAATACTTCTAGCACAGCATGGGATATATACTAGTTGGCATGTCCTAAATTAATAAAAACCAGGGATTGGAGCTCAAAAGTCCTCTAGAGTCAGGCAGGTCAATGAAAAGAGAACACCAGAGAACTGCTAGCAAGCTGGCCCCAGTGGAGACACAAACCCACCAAAGGGGGTAGAGTCTGCTCAGCCCAGCAAATTGTTACTATGAGAATAAGTAACATGACCACACCTTCTTATTTGTTTTAAGAGAAGTCCAAAATATGGAGTTTTACGTAAAATGTCCTAATTTGTGAATATTAATAACTAAGTTATTTTAAATGCAAGGTAATGGCTATAAGTCTGGAGAGAAAAAAATGAAAAATATAAATATAAGGTAAGATAATAAAGTATGTTTTGGGGCTGAATTCAGGTCACTGTTCACTAATTTTCTCCTTACAGTTAAAATTATGTTGTTCAAAATCTGCATTCTGGCTTGGTGCCTCTAGCTCAAGCGGCTAAGGTGCCAGTCACATACATCTAAGGTGGCGGGTTCGAATCCAGCTAGGGTCTGCCAAACAACAATGACGGCTGCAACCAAAAAAATAGCTGGGTGTTGTGGTGGGCGCCTGTGGTCCCAGCTACTTGGGAGGCTGAGGCAGGAGACTCGCTTGAGCCCAGGAGTTGGAGGTTGCTGTAAGCTGGGATGCCATGGCATTCTACCCAGGGGGACAGCTTGGGGCTCTGTCTCAAAAAAAAAAAAAAATCTGCATTCTGATAATTCTTACTTTGGCAGATTGAGAATAAAAATGAAAAAAAATTACTACTTGTCACAAAATGCAGATTCATTTGTAAACTAAGCCAAATCTAGCAGAAGACAAGAAATAACAAAGATGAGAATGAAATGAAATTGAAACAAACACAAAGGATCTTTAAAGTGAAAAGTTGGTTCTTTGAAAAGAGAAACACAATCAACAGACCATTGGCTAGACTAAGAAAAGAAGAGAAAGAGTTCACGTAAAACTCAGTCAGGAAGGAAAAAGCAGACATTAGAACTGATACCACAAATGCAGAAGATCACCTGAGTCTACCATGAGCACCTGTGTGCATAAAGACTAGAGAACCTGGAGGAAATGGACACATTTTTGAAAACACACAATCACCCGAGATTGAATCAGGAAGAAATAGAAACATAGAACAGACTAATAATGAGTAATGGGAATGTTTCAGTAATTAAAAACAAAACAAACACACCCCCAAAGCCCAGAATCAGATGACTTCACAGCTGAATTCTGTCAGACTTATAAATAAGAACTGATACCTATCTTACTGAAATTATATTGAAATTGTTCCATAACATCGAGAAGGGGGGAATCATTCCATGATGCCTGTATCACCCTAATACCAAAGCCAGGAAAGGACACGACATAAAGAGAAAATTACAAACCAATATTCCTCATGAACATAGATGCAAAACTCCTCAACAAAATGCTAGCAAGCTGAATCTAACAGCACATCAAAATAATAATAAATAATAACAATTATTACTATTATTATTTACCATCTAGGGATGCAAGGACAGTTTAACATATATAAATCAATGAATGTGATTTACCACATAAACAGAATTAAGAATAAAAATTACACTATCATCTCCATAGATGCAGAGAAAGCATTTGTTAAAATCCAGCGCCCCTTCATGATAAAAATCCTTAACAAACTAAGCATGGAAGTAACACACCTCAAAATAATAAAAGTCATGTATGACAAACCCACAGCCAACAGCATACCTAATGGGGTAAAGTTGAAAGCATTACTCCTAAAAACTGGAACGAGACAAAGATGACCACCTTCACCAGTTATATTCAACATACTACTGGTGGTAGTAGCCAAAGCAATCAAGCAAGAGAAAGAAATAAAAGGCAGTTGAGAAAAGAGGAAGTTGAACTATCCATTTACTGACAATGTGAAATTATATCTAATAAACTCTAAAGATTCCTCCAAAAGACTCCAAGAATTGATAACTAAGGTTAGTAAAATCTTGTTACAAAACCAATGCATACAGATCTATAGCATTTCTATACAGTACCAATGACCATGCTGAAAATCAAATGCAGAGCTCAATTCCATTTACAATAGCTGTAAAAATAATACTTAGGAGTACACTTACTAGGTGAAAGAGCTTTACAAGGAGAACCACAAAACACTATTGAAAGAAATTGTTGATGACACAAACAAATGGAAAAACATCCTATGCCTATGTATTGAAAGAATCAATATTGTTAAAATATTGTCCAATCTTCTCAAAGTGATGTACAGAGTCAATGCAAATCTTATCACAATACTGTGATCATTTTTCATAGAATTAGAAAAAGAAATCCTATCTTCCATATGAAATTGAAAAAGGGCCCCAATAGGCAAAACAACCCTAAGCAACCCCCCAAAAAACAATTTTTTAAAAAAACTCTGAAAGCATCACATTTCCTGATCTCAAATTATACTACAAAGCTAATCGAAACAGCATGATATTGGTATAAAAGGAGACACAATTGATGGAATAGAATAGAGAACCCAGAAATAAAACTCTATACCTCCAACAAATTGATCTTTGACAAAAGAGACAAAAACACACTGGGGAAACAACACCCTATTTAATAAATGTTGCTAAGAAACTTGGATAGTCACGTGGAAAAGAATGAAACTGGACCTATATCTTGCACTATCTACCAAATTAATTCAAAATGGGTTAAATGTAAGACATGGCACTATAAAAATTCTAGAAGAAAACTAAGAAAACTGGGCAAAGAATTTATGCCTAAGACCACAAAAACAAATACAACACAGACTAAAGTGAATGAGGAGGACTTAAATAAGCTAAAAAGTTTCTGCACAGCCAAATCAATAATCAACAGAATAAACAGAAAACTTACAAAATGGGAGAAAATATTCATAAGCTATACATCCAACAAAAGACTGATATCCAGAGTGCACAAGGAACTCAATTCAAACTCACCCAGGAAAAAACAAATACCCCTCTTAAAAAGTGGGCAAAAGACACAAATAGATAGACATTTTTCAAAAAAAAACATAGAAATGGCAAAAAACATGGAAAAATGCTCAGTATCACTAATCATCAGGCAAATGCAAATTGAAACCGTTATGAGATACTATTTTACCTCTGTCAGAGAAGCTTTTATTATTATTAAGTCAAAAAACAATAGATCTTTGGCCAGGTTTGGTGAAAAATTCCCTTTTAGTGCGAATGTAAATTAGTGCAATCTCTATGGAAAATAATATACTGATTCTTCAAAGAACTAAAAGTAGACCTACCATTCAATCCAGCCATCCTGCTACTGGATATCTACCCAAAAGGAAAGAAGTCATTATATCTAAAAGACACATAGGCTTAAATGTTTACTGCAGTGCAATTCACAATTGCAAAGACATGAAATCAACCTATGTACCCATCAATTGATGAGTGGATAAAGAAAATGTGTGTGTATGTATATACATATATATGCAGGAGTATGTATATAAGTATGTATGTGTGTGTGTAAATACATGTATATACATATACATACATATATACGTATAGATGCTATTTGGAAAGTATTTAGTCATGTAATATGAAAAATAGTATTTTATTTTTATTTTTATTTTTTTTTTAATTTTTTTAAATTGAATGTTAACTATGTACATTAATGCACTTCTGGGGTACAGTGTGGGGTTTTCACATGCATTCTGAAATACTTCCATCAAACTGGTCAACACAGCCTTCATGTCATTTTCTCAGTTATT
>CAUYTI010010379.1:0-34640 GCA_963575145.1 Galago senegalensis | reverse complement strand
ACTAGTTATTTGTATTGTCTAGTTATTTATATATATATATATTTTTTGAGACGGAGCCTCAAGCTATCCCCCTGGGTAGAGTGCCATGGCATCACGCTCACAGCAACCTCCAACTCCTGGGCTCAAGCGAGTCTCCTGCCTCAGCCTCCCAAGTAGCTGGGACTACAGGCACCTGCCACAACGCCTGGCCATTTCTTTGGTTGCAGCCATCATTGTTGTTCGGCGGGTCCAGGTTGGGGATTCGAACCCGCCACCTTAGGTGTAAGTGGCTGGTGCCTTAGCCGCTTGAGCCACAGGCGCCGAGCCAATACTAATGTTCTTATAATGTTACCTTGATAAAATTGGCGGAGGAATAGGTCAAATAATAGTAAACAATAAATAACATACTGAGTCTTTTTTTTTTTTTTTTTAGAAAAAGTAGATTATAATGTATAAGAGGAGAGATCAATAAATGGAAGTACATGAGGATTTAGGAAGAGGCGGAGAGGGAGTGGAGATTCCCTCAGAAGTATGTGCTGTGGGCTGTTGCCTAATATTCTCATTCCTGCTTCCCGCCCATCCCTTCTTATCCTATTTTAAGAGCTTTACTTCTGACCAGTGCTCATTGCTTTGGAATGTTTCTATGAACCACCCAGTGGGAAACTAAGGTGGATTTTTAAAAAATGACAGTAAAACTTAAAGATATCTGAAAAAGGTGAAATAATTTCATTTAATTGCACCCAGTAGTTTAGATAGGAAGGAGACATACAAGTAAACTTATTTTCAGTGACTGTTACTCTGGCAAAGTCAGGTCATTAGGGATGCAGTAGATACAGTAGAGTTAATAATGATGACTCTGAAAACCTACTGGTGGTTTGAATATTGCAGTCAGAATCAGAGGGGGTTAATGTCCCAGGCTATTCACAGCTGATTCCAAGATTATCCAAAAGAGAATTCAAAATTATAGATAATTTCCTCTATTCGTGTGTCCTCTTTAAACAGAAATAAACAGTAACTGCATCCAACATACTCCAAAGATATGTAGATTTGATGGAGGTATAGAAAAATACCTAGTTTGTTACTGTAGCTCATTCTGAGAAAGTTAGGGGTACAGGTTTATAGAAATCAGATAATAGACAAACTGTAAAAAATCATCTGATAGCTAAGAATTGTCCTGCAGGTACCATTACAGGTCATATATTTCACTGCATTGGAATGAATTTATTAAGAAATCAGGGAGGCAGCAAGTTGAAGAAATAGTCCAGCATTTCTTTTACTTTTTAAAATTTGACTTTGGTTACCAATGTAATAAAATTGTTCTCTTATCATAACACTGAGGACACCGTAGGTGCTAGAAATCCAAACCGTGTCCTTAGTACAATATTTCCGCTCAGTCATGTTATCTTAAAATGTTACAGATTTGTAACAGGAAAACAAAAATCAAATATATATATTTGAAAAAAAAAACCACCCCAAGAATGAGGAGGTGGGGATGGAGGAGGGGATGGGAAGAGGGGAGAGGAGGGAGAGAGAGAGAGAGAGAGAGACACCAAAGCAAATCTGTCCTTTAGGGATAGAACATGCAGTTCTTTTCTTTCACCCACTACTCACAACACTCCTTAAACTAACACAAACTGACTCTGATGCCCTTTGAGAGCAAGGTAAAAGGTTATGAACTTGAATTTGGAGAATATGTTTCTATAGTGACTTTTAATGAGAAAAACAAATTGCTTCTTTTTTTTTCCTAGTAGGTGTGAAGCCCAATTCTAAATTATGAAATGTGGCTTATTTTAAAGATTTGCAAGACATTCCACATTTCACAGCCTAACCTTTGTCTGAAAAATCCCAGGAAAACATACTATGTGAAAATCACATTTAAAAATATTTTGTGTTGTTGCTATTAAAAAACACTCTCCAAAACAGAAAAACGAAAGCGTAGGTATAAACAGAAAGCTGAGCCTCAGGATCCACTCCACTCAGTCCTCTTTCAGCAAAAAAAAAAAAAAAAAACGAGAAGGGGAATTTGACATCCACACTGAAAACAATACTTCAGTGGAAGCCGCAGCATCCCGGGGAATCCCGGTGCAAATCATTAACAGCTGAGGGTTAGATTAACACGGCATTGGTCGGATCCTCTCCCAGGGACTAATTTCATTTTCTACACTAGCAACAGGAGCTCGCCCCGTCCTTGAAAGAGATGATTTCAAGAAAAATGGTACTACTATACCTTTTGCGAATGCATTTGCGAAGAATTATGCTTTGGATAATAATTCCAAATAGGCATGTGGTCTCTGACAAAGAAGTGGTGGAAATCAAAGCCAACATGTTTTTCCACTTCACCGTTCATGTAATGGAAATGTTGTATGCAGACTTTCAGGAAAAACAATGTTTCTTTGAGGTTTTCCATCTCACATTCTGTAAAGTTTGACGTTATCTTAGAGACTGACAGCAGCATCCTTACTGATAGAGAAGCTACCCGGTGCATCTTTCAAATCTTTAAGGGACCATATGAATGATAGACAAGATTATGTTTTGTTTCCAAGTCTGTTGGACAGACCAAGATCTGCAAAAAAAGTCCATCTGTCCTATGAACCAAATTCTGGGCAGGACCGCATCTGTTTCGTTCTTCTGAAACCCCGTAAGCAGATTTCCCAGTCAGCAATCAGTCCCGAAGTTATAAACAGACATATCTCTCTATCGTAAACACAGCAGGCCTTATGCAGGTAATGTGCCTTTTTATTGATTACTTACATGTGTGATTATAAAAAATAAACTTGATTTTCAATATACTTACTAAATCTATTTTTTTAAGAAAGTCTATCCCAAACTTGTGAAGTATCTTGCTACTGACTTGAATGTTAACGAGTGAAAAAATAATCACATTCTTTTTTCCTGCTTGTTTAAGCAGAACTCAATTTTCAATCCTTCATTAGAAAACCGAGACCTCAATTTGTTACTTCCTTCCAATGTTTCTGCTTCCATAAATTGCATCCTCCCCAGAGGAGGTTCATTCCCGATATAAATATCTACAGTATGTTTGTTTTTAATGGGTTCATTTATTCTGTTGAAATAGCAGATTATAAATCAAATTGCAGAAGGTTGGAGGGATAATTTAGGTAGGTAAATTTTCAAATAAAGTTGAGGACACTCCACGTTTATGGGTTACTGCCAATTTGACTGTGGAACTAGCTCCACAATCTTCAGCCGTACACATGTACACTTTTACTGGCCATGCCTGCCACGGAATTTTCCACTCCTGACAAGAAAGTTTCAATTTTCCAAAAAAAGAAAAAAAAATAAAACCGAAATTAAAGAAGAGGAAATTAAATTTCTTTGCAATCCTTTTACTCCTTGGGGTGGGGCTAGAGAATAAAAGAAAATTGTATACCGGGTTTTTATACTAGACGTTAGCAGGAGAGGCAAGGCTGCCTTTGGCAATATCAGGCATCTGACAAACAAAGGCATATGGCTATGGAGGATGACTTTGATAAGCAGTTGTCCTTAGTTAAAATAAGAGATAAGTGCATCTGTGCAATGTTATTAATTATCCTTTACTATTAATACTGAACATTTTATGGACATTAAATTAAAATGAAATTTTAAACTCCTTATATGAGAAAAATAAATGCTACATACCTTTTGGTTTGTTAATCATATTTGGGAGAGGTTGCCTCATTTTCTCTTAACGTTTGCCCTAGAAACTTTATAAATAGATGTTGTTATTCATTGTGTAGCTACAGAAACCCTTTCTAGACTACCTTGCCTAAGGCATGTATTTTGAAGAGTAATGTATTACTCTTAGGAGAGAAATACATTTTCCTTCAAAGGAAAGAACGTGACAGATTTGTTTCTTCCAAATCTAATCCATTGTCTTTATAAAAGTTTATAGTTTTATGGTTGTTGTAAAAAGGAATTAAATAGAGTGTTTTATAAAGGTAATGCATTTCATAGGAGAATTAGCAATCTACGTGTTATCAGTTTTCAGAAAATAGAACTTGTAGTATCTGCCTTATTACTGAGCAAAAATCAATATTCCACTAGATGGAGCAAAAGTGGCAGCAGCTTTACAGATGGGCAGTGAAAGCTCCTGGGTCAGGTTGAAGAGACTTCGAAATAAATAAGTAACAAAATTTTTCAGAAAAGTCCATATATATACATATATATATATATATATGCACACACATACATACGTATACATGCATGCATATATAATCTAATATCTGTATTTATTTGTAACATTGGAATTTAAAGAATATTTATAGTGGCCTCATTTAAATAGTGATTTCTTTTCTAGCTTTTTACAGTACTATTAGAAATAAAAGTCTAATTTTTTCTTCAATTTTGGGTAATCTGGACAAATCAGATGGTACTGACAACTATAATGACCGTTATGTTATAATAGGCAGGTACCTGGGAGTACGGGTACACGAGGCTATTTACTCTTAAATGTTAGCTGTTTTCAATGAGAGCATTACACACAGTTTCACTTCCATTCTTAATGATAAGAGCATAAGAGTATATAATTTTAGGGTCCATTCAGCCTAATGCTTTCACGTCTTAGCCTGGAGATACTGCAGGACTAACTCTTGTTAATGTATAGATTCAGGCTGAGATGACTTTGAAAAGTAATTAGCTCACAATTCTAAATCCCCAAATAATATTTACTTCTGATTTCTTAATTTTTTAAAAATCTGAACATTATAACTGAACTTCACTTTTTTGAAATATTCAGAGTCAATACAGAATAACAATACATTCCTTTCAAGTTTCTTACGGCACTCAATACAGGCAGGACAAATTTCTAGTGATAAGAAAAATGTTACGTAAAACACATAAAGAATCATTTTCCTGGTGGGAGAAATATGTTACTTTTCTTTTGGCAGAAGGTATTCTTCAGACCCAAGAGAAAACCACATTTGGGGGAATTTATAAGGAAAACAGGACAATGGCCTCTCTGTACCAGTTGCTGATTAGAGGATTCTAATGTCTCTTTGTATTTAGATCATTTTCTTGGTTTTGCATCAAACTGAATGCATAAAAGGGATCTGGTATTTGGCAATTCCAAGTCCCTGTGATATACAACATTCCATCATCTTCACCTGATAAAGTAAGCTCCCTCTATACAGACCTATTACATATGCCTCTTCCCACAGGATGGGGTTTAGAGAGTTCAAGTTTGAATTCCAGAGAATAGAGTCATATGCTGCGGCTGTGGGGTGCAAGGGCACAGGTTGGGGAGAGAACGAGGAAGGAGTTTTGCTTTATGATTCAAAGTCTAGTGGGAACAGTTTTGAAAATGTAGGTGCTATTTCCTGCAATCAAGGGCTTCGCAGAGATTGATAATCATTTCCCAGCTATTCTTTCACAGAATAATAGAAGAGGATCATATTCATCTTGCTGATAGAAAGCGGGGAATGTAACTCCCACAGCTTCTCCCCTCTTTCCCTTTGCCTTGAGGAAAGCTTGGCTTCAAGCTAAAGTGTGAAAACACAAAGCCCCGATGCCGTATGTCAGGCATATTTCAGCTCTATTTGTGTCAACCTTAATAAGTCAGTTGACCGAGTAATAAATTGGGTGTCTGCTCAAGACCTGGCACCTGTACAGGAAATAAAAAAAGGATTTCAATTGCAGTCAGGCTCCTTTTGTCTTACAAATGGAAGTTTTTCAGGAAACCTCTTTCCTTTATCAAGGTCTTAATATCTTAATGCCTATTTCTATTGTTACTGGAACTGACAAGGAAGATAGTAATTTTTCAAAAAGACCTTAAACTGATGGAACGTTTGCAAGGCAAGTGATGATGTTTCCCTTGTTCAACAATGTGCCCTTGTGTCTTGGGCTATGCCTGGCACTTAGTAGGCTCTGAATATACATTTGTTGAATGATTTATTGAAGTCATGGATCTGCTTCGTTACCTTGTATTAAAACTTGCTCATCTAAGGAGCTATAGACTATTTCAATCTTTCTGCAAAATGTTCTGCTTTGATTTTTACTTTGGGATCAGTTGTTTTAAGGCATGTTATCCATGGGTAAAAATTTGCTTTCCAAGAAACATTTGACAATGTCTGGGGACATTTATGGTTGTCCTTGTGGGGATAGAAAGGACTGCTACGGAAACTAGTAGAGAGAGCAGGGATGCTGCTTTCCTCTCTAGAACATGGAAGAAAAGCCCTCACGTCCCCTCTAGTGCCAATAGTGCTAAGGTTAAGGAATCCTGTTTCAGAGAAATTAGGTTGAACCATATGAAGTTGACCTTATTCACCATTTTTTAAACAGAAATGTGCATTTACTAATGGACAATAGAAAGCGATTTTAAGATTCCAGAGACTGAGTTCATGTTTGCACAGAACAGCTTCCTACAACAAAGAATTAGGCATTCAAATGTTGATAGTAGCCCTGTTGAGAAGCCCTACCTAGTCTAACCGTGTAAAAGTTACCAACAGGGCTAGCAGGGACAAATAAAATGTGCTCTAACACCCTACCTTGACTAATATACCTTTGATAAAACTTGGAAGACAGGTTTTAAAATACCAGTTCTTCTATTACTTGAATTTCTAAAACACTGTGCAAGCCCCTGGTTCTTGGCCTATTCTGCTATGGGAGCTACCCAGTACACATGTGTGTGGACATCCCAACTCTTCCTACGTGTCCCAGATCAGCCAAATTTGGCCACCTTGTCAGGTCCAGGAGTTTGCATGCCTGCAGAGTTCTGCCCTCAGGAGAACTGGCCCAGGAAAGAGGCCCATGCAAACCCTGCAAGCCAGGCATGGGGCCACTTTCGAGGGGATTCTGACACGTGCTGAGAATGAACATCTCGGGTTGGGATTGTGGTAAGGGTCCAGGATGATCAATTACTTTGGTCAAGAGCCTGAACTGAGGGGCAAAACTGCTTCTTCCAGCCATGTAATCTCAAACTGGAAATTGAGTTTTCAGATGGGGTGATGTGTAGTCCCACTCAAAACTGTAAGCGTATGGCATTTCTATGAGTTACGTATTAATATATGACTGATGATGTGAGATAGCCTAGTGTTTCATTCTATAGGTTAAGTGAAAAAAGCTTGAAGCATTTAAAATATAAGATTTTAAATGTTATTAAATCTTAAATAAAGTCATATGATAATTAAATTTGAAAATAAAGTTAATGGTCCAGATCATTAAGAGATCCAATAATATGCTAATTCATAGAAAGAGACTCTATGAAGTAAAATACTGTTACAATGATGAATTTGAATGATACACTAATACTAGCTGCTCCCTCAACTTTTAAAAATTTTTTCTTTATTTAGTTCTTGAGACCGTGTCTCACTCTCTTTCCCGGGCTGGAGCACAGTGGCAAAATCATGGCTCTCTGCAGGCTCCAACTCCTGGGCTCAAGCAATCCTCTTGTCTCAGCATCCTTGAATAGCTAGGACTACAGACATTAGATACTGTGCCTGGTTAATTATTAAAACATATATATTACAGACATGAGATCTCAATTTCCATGAAATTGAAAGTACAAACAGCTGGTATCCATGAAACCTGTGAAACAAAGGAAAATGTAATACAAATAATTTTGATACCAGGGAAGCAAAGCCTTCAGAAAAGAATATTGTAGAATTAAGAAATAAAGTAAAAGGGAAAGAGTTTCATTTTGCATAGGAATACATGAGTTTCTAGATGTTGTATGAATTGTGTAGTATAACTTTTTATCTAAAGTGTAGTATAATTATTGTTTTTGAATTTTATTTTCCAGTCTGTTTTTCAGGAGCATTGAACTGACCACTTACATTTATGTCTGGGAGAACTACAGGCTCTTCGACTGGCCTTGGGATTCTCCATGGACTTGGTATTTGGCCTTCTTAGGAGTTGACTTTGGCTACTACTGGTTCCATCGCATGGCCCATGGTAAGTTGCAAATGGAGAAATTTTATTAATTTATGTTGAACTGTATTTTCCACATGGTAGATAATTAGTAAATACTTATTGGATGCATGAATAAATGAGTAAAATAGTGTATTTTACAGGATACAAACAATAATGAAAGTTTATTTTGAAGTTTAAGTGGAAAAGCTCCATTTTTCAAAAAAGATGTGAAACTATTAAAAGTACATATTTCTCACCTCTTCTAATTAAAAAATGTTCAGAAATTGATAGTGATAGCATTGCCTTACATTGTTCCCATGTGACATGAGTCCATAGACACGATATCAAACCTCACATCAAAATTTTCAAGGGTCGTTTGGCAGAGTTCTGTAACAACACGGGTATCATTGTAGATGACTTGGGCCATCCAGAAAGCTTCACATCACTTCCACAATACAAATGAAAATGCAAAGCAAGGCTGACTCTCATGCACTTCACTGTTACCACAGTTTTGCAAAATTTCTCATCTAATGCAAAGCCCTGTTAGTGCACTAGTTCACTGAATGGCCTTTTGGGGATTCTTGGCTGCACCTTCCAAAAACTGTTTTGTTATAGAAAAGGAAATAGAAGAGTCGGGTGTGGGTCTAGGTCTCAACTTCTGCAGGGATTGAGGAGTGCTTGTAGAGCTAAGGTAAGCAAGTGGTCTCTGAGGAGAAATAAAGTTTGCCAAAGTATCTCCGAAGAGAAGTGGGGTAAAGTACTAATTTTGAAAAAGTATTGAAGAAAAAAACTCAGGAATTCAGTGGGTGGTTGGGCTGAGTGGGTGGGGAGGAAGGAAGGAAGAGGAAGAGACCTGGAATAATAATAAAAAGTAGATGGTAGATGGAAAGAAGAGACCTGAGAACAGACTGAATAACTGAGCTATGTGTGTAGGAGGATTTGGGACCAGATATCCTTCCCAAGCCAGGATGAAGGAAATAGGAGCAGCGTGGACAAGTGTTATGCTTAAATCTGCTGAACTTTAAATATATCATTATTTTTGCTAAGCGCCTTAAACATATGAATTTAATGAAACTATAGGGAGTGATAATTTATTAAAATAATTTGAAGTGAATTTCTATACTAGAACAAGATTATTTATTTTATGTGTGATAACCTTTGTTTTTGAACATAAGAATTCAGGTCCTGACATCATTTCCTTGAATATCCATGGAAAAGGATACTCCCAAATTAAACATGATTTAGATAAAATACAGTCTATGTAGTAAAATATTTATACTTTATTTCAAAGTCCTTAAAATCATTGGCAATCTTTCTCATTTTCTATGCAACAGAACTGTACTGCAGAAATCATTTACATTGTACTTACTGTCTTACTGACTTTCAGGAAACTTCGAATAGCACACTGTCCAATACAGATGTGTTTGTTTGGGAAATCTGCAAATTTGCTTAATCTTTGAAAGCCCATTAGAACAGGAAACAAAGCACCAACAAAATATTACTAAATATAAAAGTCTTAAAAATATGTTGATTGTTAAGTGCTCTCAGTTAAGGAAGAGCAATAAAATAAAATAACATATTAAAAAAGCGGAATCAAGGCTATTTAAAGTATGCTCCCCATTAGAAAATTTTGAACTGGATCCAGTGACGGAGGCAGGCATTAAAAAAATTTGAAAACCTTCTGGAAAAACACTCACAACCTTCAGGCTATGGAGCCCAATTGGAAGTTCAAAGACTTTTGACTTGTAATGAAAAGCTAGTAAGGAAAAAATAATGTTGTGAAATGTGTCAACCTTCAATATGATAGCTGAGTTCTAAATATTACATGTAAATGATATTATAAAATACTGGAAATATTTAGAGTTTTTCAAAGTTCAAATACATAGAGTTAAGAAAAACGTATAATGTCAAATTTCTTGACCTTCTTGGATTATAAAACTGAATATTACATGTAAATGATATTATAAAATATTGGAAATATTTAGAGTTTTTTGAAGTTCAAATGCATAGAGTTAAGAAAAACATATAATGTTATAACGTCAAATTTCTTGACCCTCTTGGATTACACAACTAAAAAACTGGTCAAATTTATTTAACTGAAAAATTTCTATAATTTCAAAACCTAAATGTCATCTTAAAAATATTGTAAGCTGAAACCCCTGCTTTTTCTCCTTGATGTGTTACTTTTTTTTCACTACTCTTAATACAATGAAATAACAAACACATATTTCATATATGTTAACAGGTTAAATGTGCGAGCTTTGAAGAAGCAATACATTTGTATCTGAAGTTTTGTTTCTCCCTGCATTTAAATTGCTCCTTTAGTAACGCAAATCACTGTTAGGTTTGCTGTGGTTGTTGTCATCGCTGTTATTAGTTTGTATTGAATGCGGGCAATATTTGTTCACATTTGGTAAATGTTTTGCATCAGTGGGGAACAGTTTACGCTTAAAAATTTGAATTCCATTTCTCTCACTATGCAAAATAAATCAGAGGACCGTTTAAGTTACATATGCACGTTCTTTATATTTTATTTCTTTTCTTCTTAAATGACAAAGAAATTGTTAATCATTGTCCACTGACACTAATCAAGGGTAGCATGATAATTTCTGTGGAAGATTTTGATGACATTAGAAATATAAGATGATAAAATTAAATAGCTCTTAAATTAAAAGTAGCTTCTTGCAACTCTTCCTCTGTTACCAAATGGTGCATTGGTTTTCTCTGCACTGCCTATTTGTCTTACTGAACCTGTAAGAAAACAAGTGACGAGCTTTCTTAAGGTAACGTTTAAGGAATGAATGGTTATTGGGTGGGAGGAGCACAAATGAGGATCCCAGTGCTGGTGATAATCTATTAACTCGTCTTGGGTGGTGTTTGCATGAATATATATATTTGTAAACATTTACTGAGTTGTAAACTTAAGATTTATGCAAGTTATCTCTATATATTTTTAGTAAAATTAAAATTGATGAATAATGCCAGCAAGATGATTTCTTAGAAAATAATTCTAAGTCAGAATGATGCAGTAGGTAACCTAATTGAGAAATAGGATGAGAGATTTGTGGCTGTCAGCACCAGCATGTGACCTTCAATAGTTTCTACCTGTATCAGTTTCCACCACTGAGAATGGAAAGTTCCAGCATGCCCGTTATTGATTTATTGCTTCTCTTCTCTAAATCTATCCTTCTTGCCATTCCTGTGTCATCAGAGCTGCACCCTGTAGACATTTTTCTCTTGCCAGCTGACTTAATGTTAAGTTTTGCCAATTTAAGGGACTGCAGGGACACTGTGAAGCCAGAACATAAGAAAAACACTTTGCTTTCATTTTCCAGAATGCTATTTTCTGTCTGGCACTTAGCAGCCTGGTACGTAAGGGACCTGCTACTGGTCACCTCCTGGCTCAGCTGTAGCCTACACCCACTGGCAAGATTCAGGGGGCCACAGCAAAAAATTAAAACTGCAGCCCACACCCGCTGGGGGCTGGGTACCTTTTCAAGCCTATCTGTCAGCCTATTAGTAGAATTCTGGTGGTAGCAATACCGTCTTCAGAGACGTCTGGGTCTTAGACTTGTTTGTGGGGGATATATGAGTATGTGGGGCTCTGCTAAATTTATAAGTACCCGCCTTATTTTCTTTGCCTCGGCTCTGTAGTCATTAACTGCATTTGACTACATCTGTACTACCCCCTTGCTACTCCATTACCTGTGTAAGTAGTTACCTTCCTCTTTACTAGTTAATAACTCTTCATATTAACTTTTCCTCATTCAAATTACTAGTGTCATTTTGTCTCCCAGCTGGAGCCTGCCTGATAAAGGCGGCCTCCCAGATATAAAATAGGATAAGAAGTTTCATCATTCTGAGGGATTGGTTATGCATTTATTTTACAACACAATTTAGTTCAGTCCTGAAACAGGGGACTGCCTCTAAAATTGTTGTAAGAAGCCATCTATATACCCCCTCCAATTCTTTTACATTCAAGTAAACTGTGTAATTCATTTTTTATTCAACTCTATAAATCTATAGAATCCATAAAGTGACCACAATTTTTTGTGTAATTTATCCCAAGCTTGTAATCCCACAACTTTGTTGTGACTAAGTGAACTTCTGTGACTTAAACTGCAAGTTCTGCATTTATTTCTGTCCTTTAGTAGGGGTTACATTTAGATTATCTTTATGTTAATTATTGTTTAAACAAAGAAGTTAAAGAAGATGCACTGACTAGACATTATTTTAGCTATTGATGCCAAGATAGTGCTCCACATGGAAGAATAGATTACTAAAATTCTGATACTATTGTGTGTCTTTTTTTTTTTTTTTTTTTTTTTTGGCCAGGGCTGGGTTTGAACCCACCATCATATGGGGCCGGTGCCCTACTCCTTTGAGCCACAGGCACCGCCCTGGGTGTCTTTTGATAAAGATATTAATATTAGGATCTACCTAAGATTTTTGTAACTCCTTGCTGTATATTATGACTCTTTATTTAAAAATGCATCTTGATTGTACTCTTGTTTGATCTTAAAGTCCACCTGCATTTGTCCGTGTTATTACTATTCTTTTCCTTCCCCATATCCCTTAATTTCAACATTTCTAGATCTCTGAATATGTTGAAGTGGTGTGAATAAAAATCAAATGGGGTTTTACTAGAAATTTATATTTCTGAAACAGTAATGCTAGTGACAGCAATATAAACAAGTAAAAGCATCACTGAGAGTCATTTGGAGAAGCAACAGCTAAATGGTAAAAACAGATTGGAGAGCAGGTTTCTTGCGTTGACCCTCTGTAGGTCTTAATTTTTTCATCTATAAAATGGAAGTAATAATAAGAGCATACATTTCAGGATTTTGATAAAGCTCAAGTGAGTTAAACTTAGGAAAATGATAGGTCCATAGTTAATACTATTTAAGTATGCCTATTCTGATTGAATAAACGTTTTCCATATTGCTAGGTACAAGACTATATGCTCTATATTATAACACATAACACATACAGTGGCCATCAATTTCATGTACAATTTAAAATAGTCTATTTAAAATTGCACACGAACATTATGGCCACACTCTATTATTTGATTCCCAGAAAAAACCTGTAAAGTGGATATTCACACTTTCATCAGATATTATTGAACACCTACTATGTACTAGGAAATTTAAGTACTACTAATATAGTTGGGAACAAACAAATTTTGCAGCCCTTATAAAGCTTGCATCCTAATGGTTAAAAAACTTTAAATAGAGAATGTTATGTTATATGATACAATGCCACTAGTGAGTCATGGTAAGGAATAGGGGAAACTCAGTAGTTTGGTGAGGGCTCTACTGACTGAACCTCCATGAGGAGGTAGAATTTTAGCAGAAACAGTAGTGAGGTGATGCAGCAGCACCAGCATGTCCAGGGAAAGAGCTTTTTGGCAGAGGAGCCTGCAGGTGGAGAGTAGCTGAGAAAGGAATGTTCTTAGCACATTTGAGAAATATCAAAAAACCATATGTGGAGGTTACCAGTGGGGAACTGGAAGAAAGATGTTGGGAAAGTCAGGGGCCAGGTCTCATAGGATCTTGTAGACAGGCAAAAACGAAGCTGGTGAATAAATGGTCAGCCACACCATCCACCTCCCCGCCAATTTAGTTGGGGTATAATGTGAAGACACCATAGGGTTTTGGGGAGGTGAGTAACATTAATTTATTATTTTAACTTTTATACATCAAAGAACGACTGTGTAGCTTCACTGTTTTAGAAATAATGGCATCCTCAAAAACAGAAACAGTATTTTGAGGCTTCTTGCTCTAATGCCAGGATGATACCACGGTAACGTCCATAAGGCAAGTTAACAGAGATGGAGAGTGCCCTGTTGGTGTGCATGTTATAATGTTAGACAGAATGATCCAGAATGTTCCTCTGAAATGGTGATGTTTGAGCACAAACCTAAAATTTTCTAGAGGGGTGAGGTCTACAATTCAGGGAGGCCCAGACAGAGGGAATAGCAAATGCAAAGGCACCAAGAAGAAACACAATGGACTCATTTAAAAGAAGCCAGGCAGTCACTGAGGCTCGAGCCAAGTGAGCGAGGATGGAAGTTCCCAGGGATGTGGGCATCATAGACGTGGGGCAGGGTGGGCAGACACACAAGGCCTGGTAAATCATTGTAATGACATTAGCTTTTATTCAGAGAGAGCTCAGAAGACGTGATGTGACTTATGTGTTTAGTTATCACTCTTATTCAGTAGATTTGAAATTTTATCTATCAATTTGTCAATAAAATCAAAATGTGCAATACGAATATGTCCCACAGGCACATACACAATTTCAAGGAACAATATTTCTCCTAGTTACTTGGTGCAGATACATTTATTTTTAAATTTATTTTTATCTTTTTATTTTTTGATTTTTTGTTATTAAATTATAGCTGTGTACATTAATGTAGCCATGGGGTACAATGTGCTAGTTTTATATACAATTTGAAATATTTTCATCAAACTGGTTAACATAGCCTTCATGGCATTTTCATAGTTATTGTGTTAAGACATTCATATTCTACATTTAGTAAGTTTCACAGGTACCCTTGTAAGATGCACGGCAGATGTGGTCCCACCAATTATACTTCCTCCACCAATCCTCCCCCTCCCTTCCCTCTCCCCTTTCCCTATATTCTTGGGCTATAATTGGGTTATGGCTTTCATATGAAAGTTATAAATTAGTTTCATAGTAGGGCTGAGTACATTGGATACTTTTTCTTGCATTCTTGAGATACTTTGCTAAGAAGAATATGTTCCAACTCCATCCATGTAAACATGAAAGAGGTAAAGTTTCCATCTTTTTAAAGGCTGCATAATATTCCGTGGTATACATATACCACAATTTATTATTTTCTTAAATAATAAAGCATAGTTTGTATTTCATTAATATCATGTCTATTAAATACTGACATGAGTAAATGTATCATTTCTATGAAAAATATTTGTGTCAGACACTTCACTTACATCATTTAATTCTAACTTCCTGATACCCCATATGAAAATCATATATTGTTATGGTAAGGTAACTTATTTTCAAAAACATAAGTCATTTATCCAAATAATATATTTGTTAAGTTTATGCTATGAGGTTTCCAACACTACATTTAGTTTTTTGGGTTTTTTTCTCCATGCTGTCTTGATTCTTTTGATTCAAAGCTTCTGAAGAACAGTGAAGGAAAGCAAAGACCTTCACCTACATTTCAACCACAAAAGCAACTTTTACCCTTATATACAGGCCTGCCTTGAGATGCAAAGAAATGCTATAATTAATTATCATTATCATCTCATACAGTTATCAATTTTGTTTCAGAACATTTCCACTCTTTTAGCATTTAAAAAAATACAATATATCATTAACTATAGCCATCATGATGGCACTAGATCTCTAAACTTATTCCTTCTAACTGTAGTACAGACACACACGTACACACACACATGCACACACAACACAATGGGATACTAGTTAGTCATCATAAAGAAGAAAATCTTGCCATTCACAGCTACACGGATGTAACTGGAGGACAGTATGTTGTATGAAATAAGCCAAGCCCAGGAAGATACATCCTCTCACTTATAAATAGAGGCTAAAACTGTTGCTGTCATAAAAGTAGAGAGTAGAACTCTGAAGGTTACTAGAGGATGGAGCAGCTACGGGGCAGTACTCACTTTTTACCCCAGTTTGAATTTTTAACACATACAAATTAAACATTAAATTGTTTAATGAATACAAAAGTACACCTAGACGAGAGGAATAAGTTTTAGTGTTCTGTATGGCACTATAGGGTGCATAAAATAGTTTACAATGTTTATTATTTATTAATTTATTTAATTTATTTACTTATTTTTGAGTCAGGGTCCTGCTCTGTTGCTGCAGCTAGAGCACAGGAGTATGATGTGTGTTATCACAGCTTACGGCAGTCTAGAATTCCTGGCTCAGGTCACCCTCCTTCCTTAGCCTCCTGAGTAGCTGGGGCTATGGGAGCACACAACCAAACCTTCTAAATTTTCTGTGTTTTATAAAGACAAAGTCTCTTGTTGGTTGCCCAAGCTGGTCTCAAACTGCTAGACTCAAGCAAGCCTCCTATCTCAACCTCCTAAAGTTCTAATATTATAGGAGTTAGCCACTGTGCCAGACCTATTAGGTACCTTCCAATATCTAAAAGAAAGGATTTTAGATATTTCCAACACAAAGAATTGGTAAACGTTTGAGGTCATGGATAGACCGATATGAGTTTTATAAATGTAGTGAAATATTCTCTACCCTATCAATATATACAGTTATGAGGAAATTTAAAATTATATTGTGAAAAAAATTAGAGGTAAAAGTAAAATACAGAACTTAATTAAAATATTATTTGATAAAGTCCAAGCATCTGTACCAAGAAGGATAGATGTACTAATTTACTATAACAAAATAAATCATATAAAAATAACAAAAACAGAAAACAACATCCAAGAAAAAGTTTAAAATGAATTATAAAATTTCATAAGATGCTTACATAACTTGGGGCCCCTTGTCCCTGTGTCCCTAGATACCACGTGACCGGACATTTAAATAAAATTTTATTCTGTTTAATTCATTGTACTCTCAGAGTTCAGAATTATCTACATTGAAAGAAATTACTAACACATGAAAATTATATAGCACTCTTCCTAACACATGTTAATAATTCCATACATATAAGCTAGAAACAGTTATACTAGTCATAGTACTGAGTTCTTACTCTGTAATTTCTTCTATTCAGAGACATGAATACAACTTTTCTAATGACTCCTTTTTAAAATAGTTATAGCAAGACACTGCCTCTAATTATCTATTCCTTTCTGAGAAGAGGCTTGCCTCTGATCATATTCAGCTGGTTCCTCACAAGTGATTGAGAAGCTGAAACACCTAATAAATGGAATCCTTTAGATTGTACAAAATATTTTCTATGGTTCTGTCTGATACCGTAATTAGAGTTGAATGCATGCATCATTGCTGTGATGTCTGAGACAAATTAATCTAAAGTCATGTTAATTATTTGGTATTCGCAAGAGGAAATATACATAGGGCAGGACAATACCACTTATGTTTAAGCAATTGAATCAAATGGAACAACCAATTACTATTTTATGCCTTCCTCCATTATATATACAGCCAGATTATATTGGCTTGAAAATATCAACTGGAAAACTGCACTGGCTATTTTTTAATGTTCTTTTTACCCCAGTTTGAATTTTTAACACATTCAAAAATGGATTACCAAGTCAGATGTCAAGAAAGGATATATGTGTAAGTCCAAAAGATAAATATGTATCAATAGGATGTGAACCAGAATATGGGTATTATCAGGGGGAAAAAAACATTTTAAAGGAAAACCTAAACAAAAACTGACAATATTAGAATTATTATACAGCATAGAGAAATTACTGTAATTACTAAAGGAGAGAGGGAGAGAAATTCTGTGGGAGAAAATCAAATCTAAGCCAAAATTATGTGAAAGTGGCATGGTCCATATATATTCTTCTTACGTATAAATAGAAATTTCATGGCTAAATGCTCTTAGCTTTCAAAGGCCAGTAAGACACGGGTTAGAGGAAGGGATGAAATCATCAATGTATCAACGCTTGTAGGAATGGGGAAAATGAATGAGGGGACTCAGAAAGTAGCACCCCAAATGAAGGTCTCAGAAGTAAAGGATTTTCTCTTACCCTCTCTTTCCCCTGCCTTTCAGTCCCAATCTTCCCTTAGGCTAGCTGTAAAACTGTGAAAGAATCCCCCTTTCCACCATAGGTGGTAGAAACCAGCACCCCTTTCTCAATATCCAGCCATAAATACTAAAAGATATTCTGTGTGAAAACTGGCCATAAAGAAATTATCTCACTTACTGTGTTTGACTGTAGGTCAGAAGAGCACTCCTAGAACATTCGGTCAGCCCCAGAAGGAAAGAAAGCTTACCTAAGAGAAAGAAATCAGACAGATAGATCTTGCTGGGCTTCCCGCTCAGTCTGTCGGGGTTAGATAATACCCTTTTGTCCAATCATATTTTCCAATCATATTTCTCCATGGTTATCCATACTTTATTGAACCTAAGTGTAAAAACGAACAGTTTCCCTGTATTTTGGAGTTTTCATTATGAAGGCTCCCGTATATACACATTAAATAAATTTGTGTTATCTGTTCTCCTATTAATCAATCTACATCCTGTCATTGATTTTTTTTCAGCAAACCGTTTGAGAAGAAAGAGCTTTCATCCATCTACCATATAGCTGGGAAGAAGATAAAGGAAACTAAACCTAGTACCACAAGTTACATTATCAAATGCTATGAAATTAGGTAATTAGAAAGATATGAAGAGATACAGAGGCTGAACTTTTAACATTGGTGTTTGAGGTGGTAAAACTCCTGTCAGTACAATTGTGAGATTACTTCTGGATATTGTCAACAATTTACACATACACATGCTCATTTTAAGAAGTTATTCTTTCTTTCTATTTACGAAGAGGACAATATGCACAATTAAAGATCATGCTGTGATAGATCCTTCATTTGAGTTTAGAACCAGGTTCTAGATTCCATAGCCCATTATCTTTGCTCTATTTCATGCTGTATTTCATGCACATAAGATGACAATGGTATTTAGCTATGAATGATGGATCTCATCCTATCATAGAGAAAAAATCTTTTAATGGGCTAAACAACATAGTTCTCAAATTTGCATTATTCTTTCAGTCATGCCAGAATTTATTCTAAATTTCTACCTTCAAAAGTACTTGATGACTAGCAAGGGAAACAAAATAAAACAATAAAGATGAGGGAACAAAGTTTTCACAAATGTATTTAAGGTAAGCAAATATATTAAAATGATAGAATGTCTTAAGAAGACATAGCAGTCAAGGTTTAGTGAGACAAGCAGAATCTCCCACTAGACTATCTGCGTGTATACCCAACACTATTTTAAGACTGCACATATGGTTTTTGTGAGGCCATTGTTGCTGTGTGGGATATGCAATTCCGAAGGAAGTATGGGCATAAATACTTAAGGCAGGGGAAGATAGCGATCTGTGAGCATGGAATTCACAGTAAGGAATTCAACCTGAGTCAATCTCTCATTACCTCGAATCCTCCAACTTGTATTTGGGGCATCTTCCAGCAGGAATCAGATCCTTTCATCAGGGAAGCTAGACTAAGATTTAAGAAATTGCATGAGAAGATTCCAGAGGTAGGATGGAACTGTGGGCCACATAGCTATCCACACAAACAAGTGAGCCCCCAGATAAATGTTAACAGCGTGTGTGGACAGGAGTGATTGCAACAACTCCTTCTGTGCTGCACACACCTCCCAGCACACACAGAAGGCCCTGGCTGCTCCACGTCAGTGCCACAATTCCTGCATTAAATATCTCCCATGACTTATCTCCGATGCTAACCTGAGACTATGCAAATACTGGGAAGGTTAGTTATCTATACTAACACAGTACAAATCCACCCCTCAAATAATTTCAAACATCACATAAAGCAAACTTCAGAATATGACAATTTTTTAAACAACCTCCACTTATACTCTGTTTTAGCCGTCAGTAATGGTGGCATAAACTCAGAGGCATCACCTACCCAAACTGCTCCTCTTATGAAATCACAAACTACAACGTGCCTTGGATTCTTCCAGCTAACACAATACTCCCATCTTTATCTCACCTACTATCTTTTTCTTTTCTGTATAGCTTTAACTTTTGTAGAATAGCTTTTTGAAACAAATTGTTTATATTTTCACCAACTCTGATTCCAGATTCAAGATATATCATGCATCTCACAGCAAGATGATAAAGACATGGACATAGGTAGGCAAATATATATGTATAAGTGTGCGTATGTGTGTATATATGTACGTAGGCTAGTGCTGAGTGTTTGAAAATGGCAGTTCTGAAATGTTCATAAGGCTCCTGCTTCTTTCGTGTAAGATACGATATTCCAAAGGACTTATACGTTACACTACAATAAGCACAGTTTGGCGGTTGTTGTTTGCCATGATTAAAAAGAAATAGAATTAGTTACTAAATATCTAATTGAGGTTGTACGAACTTTAATAACTTTTTTGCAAGAGAAATAAAATATTTCTTTAAATGTTCACATCTAGATGGAACACCTTGCCTCCCAGAAAGAATAGCTCACTCAAACCATTAACTAAAAGAGATAAGAAAAGAAAGACAGTGGAGGGAAGAAAATAGAAAAGCAATAGTTGTAAATAAGGAATATTATGATTTAATAAAAAGTCCAGAAAAATTTTAGTCAACTCAAAGAAATTAATTAAAGATCATATTCTTTAAAACTTAGACTGCTGTCTTCTCTATTCTAAAATAAGTATTTTTCCAAATGAAATGTCACAGCAGTCAGTGTTAATTACTGTAACAAGTGATCACTACAAATATCTACAGAACAAAGGAAGTTCACAAAACCACTCAGGCTACTCTTACTCTTCCAGCTCCTAGAGAAGGAGAAAAAAACAACAGCAGCAATAACACGATCAGGAAAGTTTACTGAAGTTTGAGACTATTTACTGCTCCAAAAATGCATCATGTTGTTTTTGGAGATTTCTTTACAATCTGCTGTATTTATGACTTTCCTCAAAACTGTGTTTATCGTTCTGAAAATAAATGAAAGGTGTTGACATCTGGCACTTCTCTAACCAGGCCTGCTGTTGTATTAGAACCGTTATAATAAGTAACTGGGAAGCACTTGTCAATTTTATTCAAACTTGCTGGTTTCAACAATATGTCAAAATTTGAGATTGTCACCCCTTCGCAAAAGTGAAATCGAATTTTTCAGAATATTTAAAAAGTTAGACTTTCATAAATTGTAATGCAAAACTTGCTACATTTGAACAGAAAATAATTTTTCAATTACTTATGAGAAATGGTTAAAAAAAAAAAAAAAGCATTTAAAAGAGAAAATGTATCCCTACTGAATAGTATATCTTCGCTAAGACTGGGATGTGCACGGCAACATTTCTTTCTGGATAAACTTATTGTCAAGCTACTACACTTGGAAAATGTCATAAATGTTCAACTAACCTTTTCAGATTACCATCTTTAACAAAGTCTAAGCATTATTAAACTTGGTGCACACATACCTTAATATATAATTTATACCAAGACTATTGATTGTTTTAAAGCTATACTAAAGAAAAAGCTCTTACTGGCATGCAGTAGAAACAAATAGTTATTTAGCAAACTCAATCGATATTTTTCATCAGTGTTTTTTTATAAAGCTGTACATGGAGGAAATTAAGCATGGAGAAAAATGGAATGAAGCAATAGTCCATTATTTGAAATTAAGAATATTTATAATATCTAAAACGGATGGGCTAAAGGACTAAGTGGAACTATCATAGTGATTACTAAAATTTCTGAAGTTAGCATTATATATACATAGAGAGAGAGACACATATATATTATATACGTATATATATACCTAATATGTGTGTGTGTGTGTGTACACATGTGTATACCTGAGTGTAGGCTGGACACTGAAAGTGGAGCAGGTGCTAGGTAGGTGAAAGAAAGATATAAAACACAAGTCCACAGTGGCAATAAAGAATTAGCCTTAATAAGCCTAAGAATGGATCAGAAAATATGTCCATGTCTACAGAGGAAACTGACAACTAGGCCAGATTTTACAGTTTGAGTAGAAATGGATAAAGTTTGGTTAAATTCACATGATGTATTCTTTTCCCCAAAAGTAACCTATTTGAGTTTATTTGCTCCAATGATAGGGTAAACTGTACAAAATAATGAATCCCAATATATAGGAGGGGCATGAGGAACTGAAGGGAATCTTACTGAAGCTTCCTAATTAGACATAAATGACAGTGACTAAACGAGGATGGCTTGATTCCTGAAACTTCAATTAGATATTGAGTAACTAATTTTATTTCTTTTTAATTATGGCAAACAACAACCCCCAAAATTGTTCTTATTACAGTGTAACATAGAGGTCTTTTGAATATCATATCTTAGATGACAGTAGCAAGAGCCTGATCAGTAGTTTTGCACAATTATAAATTACGGAGTTTCTAATGTAATTTGCAGTTAGCACTTGAATAGTCAATATGGCACATAATTGTGATTAGACAATATGGTGCATAAATAGAGGTTTCTGTAGTCATCAATCAGCAACATGGACTTCTATTGGAACATTGACTCAAGAGACAAACAGGCTGTGTCATTTGTGCTCAAACATTTACTCAAAAAGAATGGAAAAAATAAGTCAAAAATATGGTAATAATTAAGCATGATGAAATGACAGTCCCTTATTCTTAAGCTACTTGTATGTGAAACAAAAATTTCATAAATACTTAAGATAAAACACACAATTTTTTAAAATGGAGCTGTGCTCCCAGAACCATTGTAGGAAGGGAAGACCTAGATTAATAATCACAGTCCTTTGTCTTTATGGACACTCAGGCAAAAGCATTTCAGATATATTTTTAAAGCCTTGTAGAAAGCTCACTCTTTCATTACAAAGTATAAATGTAAATGTCTAAGTATAATATTTGAAAGTATAAGTAAAATAAAATTCAGAAGCATATTCCATTTAAAATGAAATCCTCTCCCTGCTTATTTGTTACTCAACCGCTCAACTTGGTGTAAGCCTGTTAAATGCAGCATTTGGTTTTCACAGCCAAAATTAAAATGCATTCACCTTCTGGTTCACTGTGTCACATACACATGAAAGAGCTCATGTGCACGTGCATTTTATTTCCCTTTTTATAGTACATTCTAGTGGATTGAGTGCATGTCCCTCCCAGGACCTCTCCATAAGCTTCATGTTGACAAAGGTCAATGCCATTTGTTCAGGCTCAGTAAATCATCCGGGATATGAATAGATAAAAGTTTACAGGAAATGTAGAATCCAAGCATAACTTTATTCTAAATACATACTTGCCTGTGTAAATGGTTGTTTATTTTTCTGATGATAATTTTATTCCAATTAATCACAGGACATAAAAGTCATAAGGCTAGTTTGCAAAGTGATTTGAATATGTTTGATTTTCCCCAAGTGATATAAATTTTTCTGTATTGGCAGGCTTCATGAAAAGACCTTTACCCTCGTGTCCTTATGTAGATGGTATAAATAAATTATATCGATAAAGCATTTTATTAACTTTGCCAATTGTGTAAAGAGTAATCATTTGTTTTTTTTCAATAAATTGCTGATTTTTATTGACTGTGTCATCTTTTAAACAAAGCTTGAAATGCAGCTACACAAGTATCTAAGGTGAGAAGGGAAAACTTTTACCTACAATATTGAATTTTTTAAAAGTTAGAGAAGGTATAAATATGGCTAATAGGGATTTGTTCAAGACAGGGGAAACATTACAATTAGTGTTTCAAAAAAATACACTTCATTGTTAATATGTCTACGTATGGTGTGATCCTTTGTTATACTTTACACACTTGAACAGATGGCAAAATTCCACTGGGATGCCTTTCAGCCACTACTTACATAGGAGAGTTTGGGTAGTCAATTAATCTCTCTGATTCTCAATTTTTACATTGTAAAAAATAGTACATATGATGACATAATTAATATTTCCTTCATGAATCTTATCACAGTTCCATTATTCTTTTTAAAGACATAATATTTGCTGTTGATAAACAGGTTATATCTGTATTTTATATTTAATTATTTTTTGATTAAACTTTTTAATCTCTTTCCTCTACTTTTCTTTGGATTTATTTACTGGTTCATTTTATAAGTATTTAAGTTTGATAGTCAATGATTTCCATTTTTATCTTCTTTTTCTAACATAAGTATTTCAGGCTATAAGTTTTCCTTTATTTAATATGGTTGCTGCATCATTAAACTTTTTTTAAAATAATGGTTCTACATAAGGTTGTTTTTCCTGTTATGATTTCTTTTTTCATGCATCAGTTATCATTTGTGTGTTTCCAATTTCCAAATATGGGGCATGCAATATTTTTAGTATTAAAAATTATATTAATTTCAGAGAAACAGTTTGTATAATAGATATTACTTGAATATTTTAGAGTATAGTCTACTAATAATAATTGTAGCAAATATTTTTGGAGCATTTACATGATTGGCACTGTCTTAAAAGGCTTATGTATGTTAAATAATTTAATCACCCTAACAATTACAAGGATATAGTTTCCATATCTATGTCATAATTCACAGTACAAGTAGCTAAAAGTGAGGGGAAATTGTGGAGAAGACTGGTTTTAAAATAACATGTAGCAGTTTCAAGGCCGAATTATAAGAAGATTCTTCAGCCTTTCTTCTTTTTATAAGAAATTAAAACAACTCTACAGGGTCCTCTTGTATAAAGATGAAACAGAAATATATGCAAAACAGGTATCTCATGCTGAGAAAATACCCACCTTGACTATGCTAATTTTCCCCATCGCTAAGACTGAGTGTTTAAATCAAAATCAACATCATATCATGTGGAAGGGAAAGTGCTCCAGTGAAACTGATAGGAAATTGAAAACTTTGATATAAAGAAAGCAGCCAACGTAATGACAAACCTTGAAAAAAATCACAAATGAAATGAAACACACAAAAAATCCTCAAAGCTAGTACTAACACTTTTTTAAATATCCATTTACTATTTCAAATATGTTTTCCTCCCGTCCCTAAAGCCTCATTACTGCCTCCAATGACTGAAGTAACTTGAACAGAAAGATCCAAGGGAAATGTTTCAGTTATAACAATCAGCATCTCAAAGTACAGATGGGGTGAAAAGTGAGGAACTCACCCCAGAGAGGATATAAAAGATGCAAGAACACATATGAAAACAAACTATTCCTGTTCAATTATCATGGAGTTTGTTTCAAGAACATTAGCATCTCATGCTTGCGAATGGACAACAGATATTTATCAAATGAGGAATGCATAAATTACCAAATAAAGTTTGGAGTAAAAAAATTACTTGAATGAAAATAACACAGGGTTCTAATTCCTGTAATGAACTTTAATTAGAAATGTCACTTCGTCCATGAAAGTAAAAAGGATTTAAAAAAAGAAAGGAGGGCTGGAATACTACTTTGGAAAGTTGAATACAATTTTATAATTGCTTATGTAATTGTTTTCTGTTCTCCTATGCTAATTTTAAAAAGTAACAACACAGGCTGTGGCTTATGCCTATAACCCTAGCACTCTGGAAGGCTCAAGTGGGAGGATCACTGAGCTCAGGAGTTCAAGACCAGCCTGAGCAAGAGTGAATTTTCTACTAAAAAAATAGCCAAGTCTTATGGTGGGCCTGTGGTGTAAGCTACTTGAGAAGCGAAGGCAAGAGGATCATTTTCTGAACCCAGAAGTTTTAGGTTGCTGTGGGCTAAGCTGACACCCTAGCACCCTAGCCCATGGCACCCTAGCCTGGGCAAGAAAGTGAAACTGTCTCAAAAGAAAAAAAAAAAGTAACAAAGCAGTATTCTATTTCTAATATATGTGTCTCATTTTACACAAATATATTACAATAAATTAATATTAAAAATAATAAATTAATCTGAAAAATTGTCTAAATCAGAGGGAATAAATGTATACAAGATTTTTAAGATAAATTAATTTGAATCAAAATCACACCATTTTGAATTTAGTAATAATAATGAACATATATTTTTATGTATTGTATATAATCTCTATATTTATTTCTTACATATAGAAATAAATTAAATAAATTTATTATATATATATAATTTCCTAAAAGAATATTTTACCAAGAGAGTATTACCAGTTTAAGTGCTCACGAAAATTATTTTGGGGGAGAGTATTTGCAGCTCTAATAATGAAATATTTCCTTTTCTTTTTAAAATTTTCTAATTCTAATATTTAGTTAATAATATTTATTGATCATTTTATACACAAAAATATTGTCCAAATACTTTTTAACAAATATTTGCTTAAAGTAACTTTGGCCCTATGAGAAATATTAGAATTACTTTCTTTTCTATAAATGAAGAAACACTTTTGGATATTGCAAGTAGTTTTTACAAAGTCATGCAGCTGGTGAGATGGAAAATTCAATCTTAACTCTGTGGTTCTGTGATTTTACATGAATATGTCTCAATACTAATATTATCGCACTAAAAACCAACAAGAAAAAAAAACACCTCTTGGAGGTTGAACATAGTTATAAGAGGGACTTTACCCAACAAATGCCATCAGTGTAACCTGGTTCTCTGTACCATCACTGAATCCCCAACAATAAATGAAGGAAGAAAAAAAAAAAAAAAAACAGATACAGACTGGATGCACAAGCTAACTCATTTAAACCCATCAATTTGGGAGGGAAAGGCAAGAGAGTTATTAGATGCCAGAAATTCAGAACCTGATTTGGCAAAATTGCTTGCCATCTTCTCTACACAAACTTTTTAAAAAGTAGCTGAGTATGGTGATGAGTACTTCTATTCCTGGCTACTCAGGAGGCTGAGGCTGGAGGATTACTTTCTCCCAGGAGATCAAGTTTAGAGTGAACAATGACCATGTGACTGTACTCCAGCCTAGGTGACAGAGTGAGACTGTGTCTCTAAAAAATAAATAAATAGATATACAATAAAAATATTGCCCTTTATAAAACTTTTCATAGTATTCATTTAGATAATGAAATCAGAATAATATAAAAATTAATGAAAATATAAAATGTCCATCTTATTTGCTTAAATGCTGAGGTTGAAGGCAGAAATATTTAAATTGTGCTTAGTATAATACTTTGTTTAATGAAGTTTTATTAATGACAAAATTATTTTCTCAATAGTTCATAGACACCACACCAGGTTTACTTTAGGATACAGTTGTTTTAAGTAAAATGCAAAAGAAAATGCTCATAATCGTTTCTTGAAATCTTTCATGCTTAGTAGATGGTGACCACAGAGATCAAATGACATGGCATTATTTTGTTCAATTTGCTATAAATTGTATTGCCTCAAGTATAATTGAATTATAATTTAGCAGCAGAATATTGCTCCAGGCTGTGTCTACAAGGGCAATATATAAATCTTTAATATCACTCAGTCTCAATTAAATAAGGAACCTTCCTTTATTTTTCTCTATAATAATAAACGGAACATTACATCTATTTTCACGATGTAATGATTTTGATTGAAACCTCATGTTTTATAATATACCTGCTACCTAGTTCTATTCTCTTCAGAGGTTAGTCATCAACATTGATTAACCTTTTCTGAAATGATCTGATATAAATTTCCTTTCTCTCATTTGAAAACACCATACAGAGTTCCATCTAAACAGATTAATATTAAATATATAAGATGACTTTAAAAGTTTCAGTGTGGTGTTATTGTTCATTCTAAGTTGCAGAAATGATTTGGTCTATTCCCATACTGTGTTTTCTCGGTGGAATTTGATTTAAAATTTTATGTGAATAAATCTACCAAAATGTAAAGTTGATTTGAGTTTCAAAATAATGGATCTGGGAAAGGAATTGAAAGTGTGATCTACTTTTTTTTTCCTCATGCTTTTAATATGGGATGCAATTGTTAACAGTTATTAACGTTTGATATGTTAAAAAGTTCAGAAATATAAAGTTAATTGCTGATCGCCTGTGTTAAAAATGGTCTCTGAGGAGCACCATTGTTTTGAGAAGGCCATCTGTATTTTCCTGTCCTAACTCCACGCGCCTTTTCTAAGCAGACACCTGCTAACTTCTCATTCTTGTGTACCCCATGTTTGTCTACTTCAATTCTCACCAAGTCTGCAGTTTATGTCACTCCTGTTTCTTCATGTCCAGGCCATTACTAAAGCTTAGGTTTCACTGCATCAAATGAACTCTTCTTTCATACATCTGGAACCTAACAATCAAACTCTTTTTTTTTAATCCTCCTAAAACAACATTTTCTTTATAGCTTTTCCTGTCAAACCCTTCAGTGAATCCCTAGGGCCAAGAAAAATATTAAATACCTCAACCTTGAGTTCAGGGCACTAAGAAACACCGTCTACCCATATTTCCCTACACAGAAAACATATGTGGTGAAACGATGCAACTGTATACGTAAAGATTTTCATTGCATATTTTGCTGCTATTTTTTCATCACACCATTACCCTGAAGTGTAAAATTGTTTCATTTCTGCATTTTTCCCGCTCTAGATTCTACTCTTCAAGCTCTAGCTAGCTTAAACTGTGCTTGTTTCAAAAACCCGTTTTTAAGCACTCCAGGCAAAGTCTTGTCTCTACTCTAAATGCTCATGTGACTCAACATCTGTCTACACTTACAAATGCATTATTTACTAGTCCATAATACCAGGAGAGTTATTACGTAAGTTAATTTCTAGATTGACTTTTGAAATCTATTTTTATCCCCCTGGTTCTTAGAAGAATGACTTGACTGACAATGATTATATACATGACAAATGGAGATGCTGATTCCTAACAGGAAAAGTGGGAAACTTAGGGCAATTATTTAAAAGTAGGAGTTAATTAATGACACCACAATACTTAGATTTCCTCCTAGATGGAGTTTTCTTTCTTATTTCAAGGTTTTCTTAATTGATACTATGGTTCAACATTTACTGAGCATAGAAAATGTGTTTAGCACTGTATAAAACTCAATAAGTAATCATGATTTCTGTTCAATTGGCTTGAAATATTTGTAACAGAAATGAGGCAAAAATGAATATGAGTGACTCATACCAAAGTGAGTTTCTTATCAGTTCCCTCATTTCAATTCCTTCTATTTTTCCCTCTAGTTTTGATACTTTTTTTCTCATCGCTGAATAATTACCACCACATCCAAACTCATTTTCCTACCAACACATTGATTCTCATTGCTTATTTTTCTCAAGTCTCAGATATATAAAATATTATATCCATTCAGTTTATTGCCTTAATTAAAAACATTGAATAATTTCCTGTATCTGTTATAACTGATCATTGGGAGATACTATAGGTGAAACACCTATATGCCTCTGGCCAAAAAAGCTGTTTGAGAGAGAGCAGTGAAAAGACTTTGTGCAGGTATATTTGTCGGAAACTGAGGCAGAATCCCATGTGGCCAGGTTGGTTGTGAGCCTAACATGATAAAGGCTTTGGCTGAATAGCATTTACTGCATTAAAGAATTAAGGTTGGCTCGGCGCCTATAGCTCAACCGGCTAAGGTGCCAGGCACATACATCTAAGGTGGCAGGTTCAAATCCCCAGCCCGGACCCGCCAAACAACAATGATGTCTGCAACCAAAAAAAATAGCCGGGCATTGTGGCAGGCGCCTGTGGTCCCAGCTACTTGGGAGACGGAGGCAAGAGACTTGCTTGAGCCCAGGAGTTGGAGGTTGCTGTGAGCTGTAATGTCACGGCACTCAACCCAGGGGGACAGCTTGAGGCTCTGTCTCAAAAAAAAAAAAAAAAAAAGAATTAAGGTTGACTTTATAAGGCCAATAAAAAAGCCCTTTGGAAAACTGGCCAGATACCCATCACTAACCTTTCCTGATCTGTGGTAAGTAATGAAGGTCACTTGCTGATGGGTCTGGGAATGGGAATGTGCTCAGGTGCCTCAAGAGAAGAGGAACTTACCCAATGCATACAGGTATCTAATGGCACAGATGAAACTTGGGCTCCTGAAAGGCTTTTGAGAAGTCCAGCTTGAAAATTCCTTATAAAAGTTTCCAGGAAAACCCCCCCGACTTAAGGTCTACATGGGAGCAGAGGTTTGCACATAAATTTCTGTATGCCGAAGAAGTTTCTTTATGCCTTGCTTAAAGGTTCAAAGTAACAGCCTCCAAACAGCAAGGTCAGCAAGGGCAGGTATTCAATCTACCTTGTTCCTCCATAGCCTTAGGCTTCATCAGATAAGAACAAAGAAGTAATGGCTAACAACATGGTCTTCATTAAGTTATGTTAAATTGGGTTATGTTGAAAGGGTTGTGTCAAAAGGTGTATGTTGAGTGGATTATCGGAAGCTAATCATGAGGTAGTCACATGATGTTTAAATGGATCAATGAGGTCAGTGCTGTATTGTGCACATGTACAAAATTCCCTATATAAACCAACCACAAATAAAGGTTCACCATTTTACCTGAGCGAGCAGATGGCCAACTTTATTTAAAACACAATTTCAATAAGCGTGCTTATTCTCTGCAACATTGCTTTTCCATGAGACCCTTACGGCAACAAGATACATTCTAAACTTTAGTTTTACTATCAACCCAAGTAAATCCCATTCAACTTGTATACTTCCATGTTTTCTTTTCAGTATTTTTGGAAATGTTACCCTTACTTTCCCCTAAAGCCTAACCTGATATTGTTACCTCCACCTCCCTTCAGTATCTGAAAACCCCATGAAATTTCCATGTTTAAACTTTCTCTTTATAGTCACTCATTTTCAGTTATGCCTAAAGAGTTTCAACTAAATACCACCTTAAGGAAACAAAAAGTAACTAAACAAACAATAAGACTTCAGAATATATGTTCCTTTTAACTTCCTAGAATGTATTTCCTTCCTCATATCCATATTAAAAATTAAGAACTTTTATATTGCAAGGTACAAAAATGCTAAATTCATTGGCTTAAGAAATAGAAGGTCTATCTCATGAAACTTAAAACTAGATGTATAGTATCTAAAGAATGGAAGAAGAAGTATCCAATGTACTCAGTACTATTATTAAACCAATTTATAAACACTCACACTTTCACAAGAAATATAAATCACAGCTAGATCTCAAGATGATGGAGGGAATAGGAAAAGGATGAGAGGGGAGGGAGCAGATATGATGGAAGGAGGGTAAACGGTGGGACCATTCCTATGGTTCATATTGCAAGGGTACATGTCATATCTATTAAGTATGGAGTATAAATTAAGTAAATGAGGTGAAGACCATATTAACTAGTTTGATGTAAATATTCCTAATTGTATATAAAAGCAGCACATTGTACCCCATAAAGGCATCAATGTATACATGATCTATGTGTTTATGACTTAATAAAAAAAAACAACTAGATATAAGTCCTACTTCAGTCTTTGCTTGACAGGAAGTTTAATCAAAAATGATGGGCTGCATTTCCTCTGCCATTGCAAACTGCCTATGCTCATGTTTCAGCCTTTTCCACAAAACAGTCTCCTACAAAACTGTAAAATGAGAGTCAGAAATATTGGTCACAAGTCTTTAACAGCTCTCCTTGTGTTGTGGTTGTGTGTATCTCCAACTTCAGAATTTCAACTGAAGTCAATAACACACATTGTCTCTGATTTCATTCCTTCACCCCTGAATCATCCAGCTGGATATGGATATGAGGATTTTTTTACTGACTTACTATACTGAGACAATCCCTAGAGTTAGTGTCAGATAAACACTGGTGAGACTGTGAGGTAAAATGCACTAGGAAAAGGCAATGAGCTACTGATTACATAATGAATTATAGATGCACGGGGGCAAAGAATGAATGTTTACCATGTTGGTTACACACCTTGAGTCAGAAAGCTGCACTGCATACTTTCCCTCTGATTTATATCCCCCTAAATACTTCTTGTTTCTCTTTTCCACCCTTAGGCAATTCCACATGCTCAAATTGTTTACACTCTAGTTACAAAAAGATGACTTTTCTACTTCCATCTCTGTTCTAATGCTAAGCTACATGATGATGGTGTTGGAAATTTGGTTTTCAACCAAGTGGTTAAAGCTCCATGTCAAACTGGAGCAGGAATGGTTACATAAAGTGTGGGCCCTAGTGCAATAAAAACGTTGAGTTCCTGCTTATTCCCATCCATGGTGGACAGATGACCCCCATGGATTTTAGTCTCTGAGATATGCTAGGTACCTGGGTTGAGAGTGATAAGAGGTCCCTGTTGACTTACCTACTGAATGTTTGATGTTTCTGCCAGCCCAGGATAGGGAGAGTCTTGATGTCATGATGCCTTGAGTGCCTTGATGTCCTGAGGTGTGTACTCAATAACCACCCTCTCAGTATCTGCTTCCAGGCCCTCCTGGGATGAAGAGGACTGAAAGAATGTGAGCTTTCCTTTGCCCAAGAATAACTCTAGTTTCCAACCAATAATTCACTGAAATTTTTCTATCTAAACTCACATTTGATTCATGACCATTTTTAATTATTTATTCTTCACATATTATAAGCACTCTATCACCTTTTCATTATTTAATAGACACTTTGGGTGAATTCATAGTCTTTGACTTAACGAAGCTGGCATCCAGGAAGAGGAGACACGGGTAAGCATTTGACTTTCTAAATACGTAGGGCTGTCAAGATAGACTCTAGGAAAAAGACTTTTGATCAAGTGATTGAAGATTGAAACAGATGGGGGAGTTCGCCAAGTGTGTATATGGAGCAGTAGGAGTTCAGGCCATAGGAAGGGTGGCTACTAAGTTTCTGTGGAAACAAACTGAATAGGACAGATAAATTCACAGAAGAGAAATTGATGTGAAATGACCTCATAAATTGTAGAAAAAGTGTATGTTCAGATCAGGTATAAGCAGAGTGGAAAGACATTATAAGGAGATTAGATTTTACTCTGAGTAAAAAAGAAAGTCATTTAAAAGTTATGAACAAATAAATAGTTCAAGGCTAGGTGCAGGGCTTGTGCCTATAATCCTAGCACTCTGGGAAGCCGAGGCAAGTAGATTGCTTGAGCTCAGGAGTTCAAGACCATCCTGAGCAATAGCAAAACCCCTGTCTCTACTAAAGACAAACTTGCTGGGCACTGTGTCAGGTGCCTATAGTCCCAGATACTTGGGAGGTTGAGGCAATAGGATCACTTGAGCCGAAGAGTTTAAGGTTGCCGTGAGCTATGACACTACAGCACTCTACTGAGGGAAATGAAGTGAGATTCTGTTTCAATTTTAAAAAAAGAAGAAGAAGAAAGAAATTTCCTTCAACTGAAATAGGAAGATGATAGTCTGAGCCACTATGTGTAGAAGATCACTTGTGATTTATTAAATTTCAGTTATATTCTAAATGAATACTTCTCAAATTTCATGTGCATGCAATCATCCCAAAACATTTTAAAAATGCAGATGTTAATTACATAGTTCTGGGGTAGGGTTTGAGAAAGTACATTTCTAGCATGTCCTCAATTAATGTTGACATTAATGTTGACATTGCTCATGTCAAATTCTACTATCAAAGTACCTGACCTTCAAATGAGAAGTGGCATAGGTGCTTATTTTATCTTTTCTACTCAGATGTTTTACCCTTTTAAGCCTCTCTCACTCACCTTGAATATTTTACTTTCTTATTTTACACTGCCATGGCAAATAAAGCATATAATATGTATAATGATCATAGTCCCAAAGAATTTGCTGCCTCTGGCACATTAAGTAAGCAATATCCTCACTATGTAAATTATCCTTTAAAATACTAAGATAGTTAGCATTTAATATATCAATAGAATTAAGATCAAGGGAAAGTATCTTTCATTGATAATCCCATCTATATAGTTTTTAAATTCTCTAAAATGTGAAAATTACTACTGTTTTTTTTATTTCTTTATTCTTGAGATAGTCTCACTTTGTTGCCCTCAGTAGAGTGCCATGGCATCATAACTCACATCAGCCTCCAACTCATGGACTCAAGGTATTCTCTTGCCTCAGCCTCCCAAGTAGATGGTAGTACAGGGGCCCACCATGACACCTAGCTATTTTTTAGATACAAGATCTCACTCTGGCTCAGGCTATTCTTGAATCTGAGAGCTCAGCCAACCCACCCACCTCGGCCCTCCAGAGTGCTAGGATTCGGGCTGTGAGCCACCATGCCCAGTAACCACCATTTTAAATATTTGTACTTTAATAGTGTTTAATTTCCTTTTCTACATATAAATTTTAAGACATAGGATATAGGCACAATTACTTTAATTTTTAATTTTTTTTTTTTGAAGTTTTTGGCCAGGGCTGGGTTTGAACTGCCACATCTGGCATATGAGACTAGCGCCCTACTCCTTTGAGGCATAGGTGTCACCCAATTACTTTAATTTTTTAAATTATTATAAATGTTCTCAACAATGTTTATGTTTACATTTTACTGTTTCTATTTTTAAAAGATGATTTGTGAAGTAGCATTAGAATAAACGATTTGCATTCTCCCAGTTCTACCAAGTGTTTCTTAAGGATGTGTGAGAAAATCTTGTGCAGACTTATATTTACCAAGCTATTAATGATATTAATTTAAGTTTTTGCTATTTATTTCAAAATGTGTATCATAATGTCAAAACATCTCATTACATGTTTTATAATAATGGGATTAAATCAAAATCCTGAAACAAAGAAAAGATTCTCACAATCATGTCTGTGTGTCAAATAAATGCTGTAGAACTAAATCACTTATTAGATTTAAAATGTGACATTTATGTATTAAAATAAATGTTTGACATGACAATAAATGAATGATTTAGTGCTTTTTAATAAAAATATAATATTTTATTACACTGATTGCAATATGAAAGAAATCCAAAAGGAATTTTACAATGATGTCACTAGTTTCCACATATTTCTTGTTATACAGGGTGGCCCTAAAGTTCATGTGCAATTAAAATAGTGTGCAAGCTGTTTTCTACAGTGCGTCCCTATCTACATAAATTGCCATTGATTTGTGTTTCATTGTGGTGGAAGTATAATTTTGTAAAATAAAACTGGGGTGCTTGTGTGTATGCATTGATAAGCAAATATGAAAAGGTACATGTTATATATATATATATATTTTTTTTTTTTTTTTGAGACAGAGCCTCAAGCTATTCCCCTGGGTAGAGTGCTATGGCATCACAGCTCATAGCAACCTCCAACTCCTGGGCTCAAGCGAGTCTCCTGCCTCAGCCTCCCAAGTAGCTGGGACTATAGGCGCCCGCCACAAT
>CAUYTI010010377.1:0-13687 GCA_963575145.1 Galago senegalensis | reverse complement strand
TTTGACACAATGACTATGCAAATAACATGAAATTTATGTGAACCAGCTTGATGAAAGTATGTCAAAATGTATATGAAAACACTACACTGTACCCCATGTTTGCATTAATGTATACAGCTATCATTTAATAAAAAAAAATTTAAAAAAACCCAGCACACTGTACCCCATGACTGCATTAATGTACACAGCTATGATTTAATAAAAGAAAAAAAAAAGACTGGTCTCAGAAGACATACAATGGGGAAAATCAAGTTTGAGCACAGAAAGATGATTTTTCTCTTATTTCAACTGATTCCACTTCAATTATTATAGCACAAGCTATTACACTAAAAGTAGCTTTTCCTGTGGTGGGATTTTCTAGATCAGTGGTTCTCAACCTTCCTAATGCTTCCGAATACCATAACCCTTTAATACAGTTCCTCATGTTGTGGTGAGCCCCAACCATAAAATTATTTTCCTTGCTACTTCATAACTGTAATTTTGCTACTGTTATGAATCGTAATGTAAATATCTGATATGCAGGATGTATTTTCATTGTTAAAAAGGGGTCGCAACACACAGGTTGAGAACCGCTGTTGTAGATAATGGATACCTTCCTGCCTAACCAATCCTCTCATCATCACCCCATTTTCCTAGTCTCTCTCCCATCCCATTTCTCTCTCTCTCATTCCCTCCTCCCGTTAAACTCCCTTCTTTCTCAGGAGCTAAATTGGCTACTGATCTACTACAAGGTTCACACTTTTCTTCATAATCTCTGGTCCATTAGCTTCACTCATTGCTTTAAGAACATTCCCATGCACATTTCTTTAATATTTATTTAATAGATTTAGGGGATGCAAATGTAGTTTTATTACAGGGATATAGTGTGTAGTAGTGAAGTCTGGATTGTTAGTGTAACCATCACACAAATAGTGTACATTGTACCCAGTAAGTAATTTTTCATCTCTCATTCTCTTCCCACCCTCCCAGCCTCTAACTTGTCTGAGCCTCCACTATTATTCCATGCTGTATGTCTATAGTGTAAACATTATTTAGCTTGCACTTGTAAGTGAGAACATGTGGTACTTGACTTTCTGTTTCTGAGTTATTTCACTTAGGATGATGGCCTTTACCTTCATACATGTTGCTAAAAGATATTATTTCATACTTTTTATAGCTGAGTAGTATTCCATGGCATGTGTGTGTATGTATAAAAATGCAACAACAGCAATAAAAGTAGACAAATGGGACTTAATGAAACTAAAAATCTTCTGTATATCTAAAACACACACACATACATATATATATATATCTACCACATTTTCTTTATTTAGTTATTATTTTCTTTATTCGATTAAGACAGAGACTTACAAAATGATTTATTTTCCTATGGGCAGATACCCAGTAGTGGGATTGCTAGATCAAATGGTAGTTCTATTTTTGCTTTTTTGAGAGATCTCTATACTATATTCATAAGAATGCAGAAGTTGTACTAATTTACATTACTGCCAGTAGTGTATAAATATTCCTTTTCCTACACATTCTCATAAACATTGTTTTTGATATTTTAGTAATAGTCATTCTGACTGGTATAATATGGTATCTCACTATAGTTTGAATTTGCATTTATGTGATGATTAGTGAAGCTAAGCATTTTTTTTCATATGCTTATTGACATTTGTATGTATTCTTTTGGAAAATGTGCATGTCCTTTGCCCATTTTTTTTTTTTTTTAGACAGAGCCTCAAGCTGTCCCCCTGGGTAGAGTGCCATGGCATCACAGCTCACACCAACCTCCAACTCCTGGGCTCAAGCGAGTCTCCTGCCTCAGCCTCCCAAGTAGCTGGGACCACAGGCGCCTGTCAAAATGCCTGGCTATTTTTTGATTGCAGCTGCCATTGTTATTTGGCGGGCCCAGGCTGCATTTGAACCTGCCACCTTAAGTGTATGTGGCTGGCGCCTTAGCCACTTGAGCCACAGGCGCCGAGCCCTTTACCCACCTTTTAATGGGGTTATTTGTGAGGTCAGTTGTTGCTATTGAGGTGTTTGAGTTCCTTACAGATTTTGGATATTAATCCTTTGTTGAATACAGTTCAAAAATGTTTTCTCCCATTCTGTAGGTTGTCTGTTCACTCTGTATTATTCTTTAGATATACAGAAGCTTTTTAGTTTCATTAAGTCCCATTTGTCTATTTTCATTGCTGTTGTTGTATTTGCTTTTGAGGTCTTACTTATGAATTCTTTGTCTAGGTCAATGTCCAGAAGAGATTTTCCTAGGATTTCTTCTAGCATTTCTATAATTTCGGGTCTTACATTTAAGTCTTTAATCCATCTTGAGTTGAGTTTTATATTGGTGAAGAAGGGTCCAGTTTCATTCTTCTGCATTTGGCTATCCAATTTTCCCAGCACCATTTATTGAATAGGGCATCCTTTCCCCACTGTGTGTTTTTTTTTTTTTTACTTTTTCAAAGATTGGTTGGCTATAGGTCAGTGGCATTATTTCTGGATTCTCTATTTTGTTCCATTAATCGATGTGTCTATTTTCATACCAGTACCATGCAGTTTGGGTTACTATACCCTTGTAGTACAATTTTAAGTGTCAGGTAATGTGGTGCCTCCAGATTTGTTCTAGTCTTATTTTCATCATAGAACTGATATTTTAACCAATCTTCATGTCTTTTTTGTTTCACAGAACACTTGTGAAGAATACTCTTATTTTGGCATTTATTCTGATTATTTTTTTCCTGATTGATAGAAGAAACTGCATAGATTTGGCACACAAATTTTGATTTGTGTGATTTTCCTACTTCATGATTTTCCTATTTCAGAATCTTAGTTAACTTAGTTATTTATTCTATATTCAGTTTCCTCATTGTAAGTGGGGATAATAATAGTGACCTCCAAGGATTGCTGCGAAATTGAATGAGATGTACTTTTTTATTTTTTGCAGTCTTTGGCCAGAGTTGGGTTTGAACGCACCACCTCCAGTATATGGGGCTGGCACCCTACTCCTTTGAGCCACAGGCACTACCTCTGAATGAGATGTACTCTTAATTATTTGTTAACATCTTAATTTGAAAATCTTAATTATCTTGCCTGCCCCACTCCATGTCCTATTTCTTTTCCTGATGTTTCCAAACTATAACCTGGTATCAAATGACTCAGTCAATTAAAGTCCAAACACATGGCATTTTGAATCTTTTCCATGGTTTCATTTTTTTTTCACATAAGGACATTTCTTACATGAGCAAATTTTACTCTGGAGGTTTCAGAATTGTCACGGTATTATTTTTCTTATTTTCTTTAATTTAGTTCATTTAGTTCTTGAATAATGTCTCCAAGCAGTCTAATGGACAATGATAATAGAGAAGCTCATATAATAGACAGTAAATGTCAAAGAATAGCAAGAGCTCTAACACGAGCTGCTTTTATTTGATAAGAATATTAGTTATTATTCTAAAATTTAGAGTCCAAAAACATCATTGGAATCAATTCCCTGAACAGTAGTTTCATGTATCTTTTTTAAAAATTAATTATTTTTTATTAAATCATAACATTGTACATTGATGCATTTATGGGGTTCAGGGTACTGCTTTGATATACAATATGAAATTTTTACATTGACGTAAGTAACACATCCATCACAGTTATACTCATTTCTTAATAGATTTGGAATGTACCATTGCATCATGCACATTAGGTGAGGTCCCCCCAAATGCCCTCCCTCCTCCCATATCCCCCCTCCCCACCCCTCTCACATCTTTTATGTTTACCTGGATGGATTTAGAACATATTCTTCTTAGTAAAGTATCTCAAGAATGGGGAAAAAAAGTATCCAATGTACTCAATACTACTATGAAATCAATATATAGCCACCTACACACTCATAACTCATAAAACATAACTCTAGTCCAGAAAGTAGAAGGGAAGAGGAGAGAGAGGGGAGGGGAGGGGGCATCTGGGAGAAGGGAAGGTATGAGGGGAGACCTCACCTAATGTGCATGATGAAATGGTATATTTCAAAACTATTAAGAAATGAGTATAATTGTGATGAATTTGTTACTTAGTTCAATGTAAGCATTTCACATTGTATATCAAAGCAGTACCCTGAACCCCATAAATGCATCAATGTACAAAATTATGATTTAATAAAAAATAATTTAAAAAAATTATCTCTAAATCAGTTAGCTTAAGAACAACATTGCCATTATCCTTATATTACTGACTACTTATTTACTCATTTATTCTTCTAAATGTCTGTGTAGACAGTGAGAATTTTGTCTTTGTTTTGTTCTAGTATTGATGGTTGATTGGTTGGTTTAGGGAGAAGGCAGCTGAAACTTGACCTAAACATAGTTTGACACATTAGTCTTAAGAAGGTCTCCCAATTACTACTATACAAAAAATTAAATAGATAAATCACTGAATGGTGATTAAATAAGACCTGTCTGAAAGAGGAGACTGTATTAATGTTTGAAACTACAGCAAAAAAAAATAGTCAAAATACTGTGTATTATGTCCAATAGGAAACTCCATGCTGTAAAAATAGGTAAAAATAGAATTGAAAAATTGACACAATGCTAGTGAATTCTTTCTGAGATATGATTAAATAAAGTAATATCATATCTTATAATTTATATCACTGAAATACTTAACAGTGAAACCATTATATTCATAATAGTTTTTACTGGGCGTAGTAAAGCCATTCCAAAAACATTTTCTGAGCTTAAGCTGTTACCTTTGAAAGACTGGTAGTCAAACTGTTAAATTCTTTGAAATTCTTCTTACTTCTCATTAACTATTAATAATTACAGACAGAAGATCTGTAGCCAAGGTAACAAGGAACAGAAAATGAATAGTGGAATCAGAAGTGTAATTGCCCTGTTTGGCTTTGTTTACCACAGCACACAATGTTCCTTGTGCTCCTTTGGGCACTCAAATGTAAACACACTTTGACCTTCTTCACTTTACCCTGCTGACAAAGGCAGTTTCAATTGGATATTTAAATTCTCCAAAAACAGTTTTCACAAACAGCGTTTGTCACATATGTTTCTATGACTGTGGTCAGTCAAATAAAATCTTCAATTGCTGACTTACTTCTCTGGACAACCACTTTGAAGTACAGTAAAATGTGGAGTTGATCTTGAGAGGTAAAATTTTAAGAATGCTGTTTTTGTTGTGTTCCAAGTCTCTAGTGAATCTATTGCCTTGATAAAATTTATGTCATCTGGGAAAATTCTTTATAATGTTTACATAGAAGGTATATGTGGATATTATTATTAATTCATTGAAATTTACAATGTTGATTTACAAGTGAAGTAGTTGCATAATCAAATTGCTTCCATTATTAAAGAATTAATTTCCAGCATAATAGATATGCCACTGTATGGAACACTATGGATGTCATGTGTATACCATTCTGCACGTCTAAGGGTGATAATTCCCAAAGTATATACAGCATAACACTACCAGGAGATAGCAGATTTTCTTTTCTTTTTGTGATTTTTATTTCTTGTCACTTTTGTCCCAACCCATGAAGTTAGTGGCATCCATTGCATGGGCAGGTGGGTTTGGGTGGGAGTGAGCGATACAAGTGAAACCAAAATAGCTGGTCAAGTTTCTTAAAAGAGTGTTTCAAAAACTCATAGCTCATACTAGAACTACCATCTTAAACTGAACACCTGGCTTGTTTGAAACTATTTTTGATGTTTGACCAAGGTTTCTATCCTTCTTTTCCCTTCAAAAATTAAAGGACATAATTTATTCCACAAATAATAAAGAAAAATATGTGATGATATGAGTCATTTCTTGTTTCAAACTAGATAAAGATATGCAGTTTAAAAGGAGAAGAGAACAGTGAAAGGAAATTAGGGAAATAGTATCTTTGAAAGCCACGAAAGATGATCTGACCCTTTTCTACTAAGCCATGAAAGATGATCTGACCCTTTTCTACTGGTCTTTGAAGGAGCTCATGGAATGTTACCCCAAAATATGATTCCTTGTTATACAGAGTATTTTTAATTAAAAACCTGTAGAGAGCAGCAGGCCTTGGAAGGGGTTTCCCCTTTTGGATGGCATAAAACCAGGTGGAGCCATCCAAAAAAACAGCTGCCTTTTCTTGTCCTCCTTATTGTCTCAATATATTGTGGTAAAGATGATTCTGAATGCCACCAGACCTGGCCCAAGTGGATTTAAAGATAATGTTTGTCTCCCAGGTTAATTGAATTTCCAAAGAGAATTATTTACAAGTCAGTCTGTCTCCCTTCCCCTCAATCCATTCATTCTCTAAAGTACCTATTCATCTCACCTGATAACCACTGATTGCCCCTAAACAGAATTACCCAAATTTCTCACCCTCCCATCCCACCAAAATGAGAGCATGTAAACTTCTGGACCCCACTGGGATACGGAATAACCACTCTGATTCTCCCCATGGACATGGTCAATAAATGCCTACATCTTCTTAATCTGCCTTATTTTGAGTTGATCTTTTGCAGGAAACTTCCAAAAGGCAAAGGGAAAGTTCCTCCTTAACTCCACAACTTAAATTCTCAAACTACTTTCTAGGCTTGCAAGGAAAAAGCAAAAGATCACTAGTTCCAGTGAAACCTAAGTGCGGAAGAATTAGCGTCTTACCTTCTGTGTTGAAACCTGTAAGGAAACGGTTCCAAGAATAAATGTCAGAGCATGAGTTGTCAAGAAGAAGAGATGACCCACCATCTCTCAAATCTTGTACTTTGAGAAGCATAAGAAAATATTTAACAAATTTTAATGTTCCTCCATCTCAACCCCCAAATAAGCTCATAAGACTATGTAGTTGGGGTAAGGAGGGAGCAGAAAGCCTACATGTTCCCAGTGACAAGAGGGCACAGAACTCAATACTGGAGCAGTGAGAAGAGGAGCCCATGATTAAAACTCAGTGGCAATTATGAAGCGTGGCAGAAGCCAGGCATTTGCTTGCCAATGCAGAGACCACACCCTTTTCCCCTATGAAAGAATATGTAAACCCTTGACTGTTATTTCCCACTTGCCCCTCAGACTTACTCTTTTCTGCCTTGCTCTTGATCTAGAGCTGGCGTGGCTGGATCACACCTTAGACAGGCTCTGTTGCCATTTGTGCTATAACTAATTTGGACATCAGGAATCACTGACAAGAGATATGAAAGAGACAGACACATAGGTGTTCACTTGCATTTCCCACTCTCTCGGTTTCTGCCAATACAAATCTTGGAAGTGGCTGCCTTCTTCTCCACACCCATGTCCACTCATTCTCCCTGGGCCCAGGCATTGCCTCCCCTGCTGCCCTGACAGTAATGGATTCGTCACAACCTCCCCCTGTTGCGAGTCCTCAAGTGGTTCACCATCCTTTATTGATATCCCTCAACCTTGCCTACACCTTTGTAAATCATCCTTTCTTCAATTTTGGGGAGGCAGGCAGAGGTGTCTGTGATCCTTCCCAGGGACAACAATGTGTCTGGGTGAAGGACAGAACTACACCTCGGACTTTACCTTACAAATGCAAACAATGTACCCTAATTGTATGTACCCTCATATTAATAGAAATCTTTTTTTAAAAATGATGCTTTTAAAAAAAAAAAGACAACACTTTTACAGCTCTGGAGTTATTTTGGTGTATGTTTTGTGAGATGTGTAATTATATTTTTCTCACTTGTTAACTTTCCCAGAGCCTTTGTTTAATAATCTGTATCGCGTCGCGATGGTTTGTGTAGCTTCTGTCATGTTGGTAAGTCCTTGGCCTCTAGATTGTTTCCCACTGTATGCCTGTTCCTTTGATGGCAACACAATAGTTAACAATTGTATGTTTGGGGGTGGCACCTGTGGCTCAAAGGAGTAGGGCGCCAGCCTATATACTGGAGGTGGTGGGTTCAAACCCAGCCCTAGCCAAAAACTGCAAAAAAATAATAATAATAATATTTTTATGTTTATTATATAGAAAACAAATAAATAAATAATCCTTTATTCCTACTGGCTTCTTTTACCCACTTTGAGTCTGCTATTTATCACCTGATCCTGATTTAAGATGAACCTCCAGCAAAAATAGAAGGAAAAAGTAAAGGTAGAAATTTCTGAATTGGTTAAATATTTACCCAGAAAAATATCAGAATCCATGTGTATCCTTTAAAATGAGTAGAAGATTTTCCACCATTTGGGGAAATGTTGTTTTAAAAAACAAACACATTAAAATTCTCAGCGGCTAGGGTGCCAGCCACATACTGGTGGGTTTGAATCCAGCCAGGCCTGTCAAACAACAATGACAACTACAACAACAACAAAATAGCCGGGAGTTGCACCTATAGTTCCAGCTACTTGGCAGGCTGAGGCAAGAGAATAGCTCAAGGCCAAGAGTTTGAGGTTGCTGTGAGCTGTGATGTCATTGCACTCTAATGAGGGCCACATAAGTGAAACTCTGTCTCAAAAAAAAAATTCTATTAGAAATGCATAAAACATAAAAAAATTTTCATAAAAAACATTAAAAAGTCTATTAGAAATGCACAAAACATAAAGAAAAATGTATTAAAAATGTACATTTTTTAAAAAACTAAGTAAAAGTCTAATAAAAATGCATAAAGGTATGTCCTTTGTACACATGCCTTTAAAACTCAGCTAACTGCATATAAAGTATTTTTAAATTTTATTTTGAAAAAAATTCAAGTAAAAGATTTCAACTCACTCCAAAAGGAATTCTCTAGGTTACTTTTTTGAAGTCTCATAATTGAACATTAGCCATAAATCAAATAGTCATTTAGAGATTAACTTTTCCAATTCCTCTTTCACTTATTTGTAAAATTGGCATTAAAAGAATTTAGCCATATGTTCAAAGAGTCATTTGCAATTTCGAAGTAGCACAGATGTAATTTTTATTTTCAGCTTGGACTAGTTTAAAATTTATAGGCCATTAGTTTACTAGACTTAATCATTTGTATGAGTAACAAAGATCAAAAATTAAACTTACAATGCCTGTAAATTGACTATTTTTGAGCTATTACCCTCCCTTTTTGCAGAGATCCATGAATGCGGTCTGTGCATGTGTGTGCATGACTCCTTTTGCGTGTGTGGTGAGTAAATCCCAAACAGGATAAACCCGAGGAAATCCACAACAAGTTACATAATAAAATTTCCCAGATTAAAGAACAGAAAAAATCTTGAAAACAGCAGAGATACATGAAGCATCACTCGTTTAAAAATATCAATACAAATGATAGAAAATTTTTCAACCAAACCCATAAACACCAGAAAGAAATGACACATTTTTCAAGTACTGAATGCAAATAACTTCAATTTCTACAGCTAATACAAACATTCTTCAGGATAAAGATGTTTTCAGATAAAAAAAAACTAAGAGAATTTGTCTCTTGCAAACCTACTGTTACCAAAAGCTCCCATATTGGGTTCTCTGTGCAGTGGGTTGCCTTTCCATCCTCAGACAACCCCAAGCACATAAACAGTTTGTTGCACCAGGGTCCTCCCAAATGAGGAATCTATTCCTCAAATCTATCAGATAGCCTCACGTTTATAATGTGTGTATTCATGCAGAGCGATCTGCAAGCTAGAGTCTGAGAAGCTGAGATGAAGCAGTATGGCTGGCCCAGTCTGCTCAGCTCACATTCCCTGCGATTCTCTAGCTAAGGTTTCACTCTGTTTCTAAGGATGTCTGCCTCAGTAGACTCTGAGGAAGTTGTCACACATAGACAATAGGTATCATGGTGGTACTGGACAAGCGGCACCCCAGCCAGCTCAGCCAAGCGGGGCTGGAGGACCTGCTGCCTCCATCTGGGCGGTGTTGGTGGCAGCAGCTGGCAGAGGAACCAGCAGGCTGGAGCATAGGCAAGTGGGGGAGGGAGCGTCCCTCCCCCAACAGAGGCTCCAGTAGCCAAGGGAACTGGACACGAGCCAGGGAAGACACTGGCGCTGGGCTGTCTCCTCACGTGGACTACTAGCAATTTCTCCAGTGCATCCCTGATTGGTCCATTTTCAAAACCTACTCATGATTAGTCTATTTTCAGGACCCAAAAGCTCATTGGACAACTGCCCCTATATAAGCCAGAGACCCTGAGCACAGACTTGGGCAGATCTCAGGAGAAGAGCAAAGAGGTTTAGCTCTGTAACACTTGTATCCTGCTCTATGAGATTTGCCCCTTTGTAAGAGCTGTAAACATTTTCAAGGAGGTTTGCCCTGTTTGTAAGAGCTGTAACAATTATACCTATTGAATAAAACCTATCCTGTGGTTCATGGCTTCATTCTTCAAACCGATGAGACCAAGAGCCTGGAAATTCAGTATCAAAAATCCGGTATCAATGGTATTGGTAGAGTAAAGGTTACTTTGATGATATGAAGTTTTCTCTAATGATTCTCTTAGAAATTTTGTTAAAATGAAAATCACCTTTCTGCTGTGTAAACATTTTGCCTTGTTAGAATGGAGACTACTCTGATGTTACTTCCTACCAGGTAAAGTTAAAATTTTTGAAGTTGGTTTCCTTGTATTTCATTATGAAAGTTACTAGAATTATAACTGAGGCAGAACAGAATTGAGAGGCTACTCTTGCTGTTCTCCAGACTCACCGGCCTTCTGAGAAATGAAGAGTGTTTGGACCTGTCCCAGTCTGCGCACAGTCAGACCTTCTTTGTCAGTCAACACAGTCACACAGCCCAAACCAAGGTGGACAACGAGTCCCTGAGAATTCTGTCTCCACTGACCTGTGCCATCCCAAATGGCAGAATCCCAGCCTGTATCCTTGATCCAACTGGGGTATTGTGGGGGTCAGGGGAAACTTGCCCTTTTCCTCCAAAAGTTTAGTGAAAGATCACCTCACAATTCAGGCAGATTAATAAGATACGTGTTTATTTCCAAATACCATGTGCATGCGGAGAATTACAAAAGTGATTGCCCAATATTTCAATGAAACTCAGATATTTTTGTACCAGACTTTGAGAAGGGGGTGAATATGGATTTTTGGTGCAACTGAGTGGCTTCTGGGGAAGATTAATAATGGAACAAACAGATTGACTTGTAAGTTAAACTGAGAGACAGGAATTATGTTTTAAATGATTGGGTCAGGTTTGGTAGTGATACAGGACTCCCCGGCTCAGAGCTAGACTGAGACCCTCCCATTTTCTAGGCCTGTGTAAGCTCAGAAATCGGTGTCATCACAGAACCTTATCTCTAGGCACAAACAGGGAGGTTCCTTCTTGAGTAGGGAGCACACCTGCTAATTCCTTGCCCAGGGCAAGGACTTCCAGGACTATTCCAGTGCTAACTAGAGGATTATTTTTATCCCCAAGACACGCTGCCTGCAAGACAGGAAAAGCAGCATTTCAACCTTGGGTTTCCCTGTCCACTATTGCCAGAGGTTTTGTTCCCCTCTTTTGCTGCCCTCTCTTCTGCTCATCCATCTCTCCATCAATAAACTATCCTGTTGCTTCTCCACATGATCTGTGGTTCCATTAGGGACCAGAGGCCAAAAACTTGGCATAGAGAAAAATTTTGGCCACACCAGCGTGTTCTTAATCTTCTTTCCCGCAATATATTGACATAACAGGGAGAGAACCCAAACGGAAGTCGGTTATCCCTTTGCTCCTTTTTGTTTGTTTTTGAGAGTCTGACTCTGTCTTCCGGGGTAGAGTGCCTTGGCGTCAGCTTACATTACAGCAACTTCAAACTCCCGAGCTCCAGCGATCCTCTTGCCTCAGCCACCCAAGCAACTGGGACTTCAGGCAGGCATCACTGCACCTGGCTAGACACGTCTCTCACTTGCTAGGTTCACGGTCACCACATACGACCTTTACGCACTCTGGGTAACTTTCTTCTTGCAAACACTGTCACAATACATAGGCCTGTTGAGGCCTGAACTTTAAAGCACAATGACTTGTGCATTTTATCAGGCCATAATATTTATCTAGCAGAAGCTTAGTGACGCCCTTCAGAGGCAAACTTCCACTGCCCTTAGAACAACTCTAGTGGCTCCGCTCCTCACCGAGGTCTATCCCTGGGCCCCTGCCACAGCTGGCTGCAGCCTGCCACACTACTGCCTGGCCCTCCTTCCCTGCTCCCTGTCGGGCTTACAGAGCAGTGGTGGGAGTGGCTGGTGTCAGGGTCAGGGAAGGTGGAGGGCGGAAGGGTCACACCTAGAATGTCCTTGTTCCTGGTCTTGGAACCAATCTTTTCCTCACTCTTAATCTTCCCCAAGGCTCCTTGAGGATATTTGGAGGCAAGGGGGCTCCAGTCCAGTTCTGCATCGTCTACATCCCCTGGGGGCTTCTTGCTACCTGAAGTCTTTTGTAACATTTGGCAATATTCTTTCCAGTCCGAGAGAGAGATAGAGAGAGAGAGAGAGAAAGAGAGAGAAAGAAAGAAATGCTAAATCTGCATAAAGTGTCGCCTTGTGGTTTCAGGTGTGTGGGAGAGGACCTTTCAAATCACAAGTTCTAACCTAGTGGGCATGGGGGGGCTCTCCCCCCTTTCAGCAGCTACAAGCAATGGACAGCAGGTGCCTGCGGTGAGGTTTCCCTTTTCTGGGCTGGGTGCAAGCCTGTGTGGAGGCCTCACATCACCCCAACTGTGGGAGGCACTGCAGCCGCCCCTCCCCCTCTGAACCTGGTAGACCTCCCTTCCCTTCACAAGTGCATGCTTGGGGTTGGGGGCAACTGGGTAACAGGAGCTCCCTCCTCAGGTCCCTTCCTGGGTGGCAGCAGGCCATGCTCACTGGTTCTCCCTCCTACCAGGGGAATTGGCTATTTAACTAAAACAAAGTATACCATTAACTTTATCTCCAGCTTTAAAACCGTATTAGGTCATTAAACATGAAATGTCCAACCTCAAACTAAACAGAGAAATGAACGTTTCCTACCCAATAACCCATTTACCTGACCTTTGACAAAATAATTCTAGTTGTAAGACAGTATAATTCATGGTTTCCATTTAATAGTCACTTCTCACACTCTAGCACATGTATTAGATCATAATAAAACCATGTATCTTAGACATAGGATTGCAGCTATAAGTAGATCATTCAGCCAAAACTCTTCCCAAGGAAATTTCAAAGAAAATTTTCTATGTTGTAGCAAACTCACAAATAACAAACACAGACAACCCAGAGAATTTTCCATACAAAATGCCAGCCCTATCAAACAGACGGAAATCCAAAGAGGACAAATGCCACCCTAAATGGCACCCCAGACAGTTCCCCAAGTGCTCTGAAGGGCAGGAAGGTAAACTCTTCCCAAATAGTGGCCTCGTCACAAATGCCACCCCAAATGGCAGCTCCTTTGGTGCCCCAAATACCCCAAAGGACTGGAAGGTAAGCCCTTCCCAGATGTTAGCTAGTCCTCCCATCCTCGGGAAAAGAAAATGAGCTCAACCAAACCAGGTCCCCAAAGTTCCGCTCCATTTCCTGCTTTCCCCCCCAAAACTGGAGCCCTAAGATGGGTGAGAGCAAGGGTCTGGGGCTTCACTACAGCTTACCCAACAACAAGGCCTGGTGTCCAGGCCCTTTGTAAATCAGTTTCCTTCTACTCAACTTAGTTCAGGTTTTAGGAGCTGCAGCTACTTGGGGGAGACAGAGATGAAAGTTCTCCAGAGCTAAAAAATGTCCTGGCAGTGTGGGACACAACTGCAAGAGGGACACTACCTAAAATATGCAAATATTGTAACCTAGTTGTTTGTACCCTCATATTCACCTGAAATTAAAA